>MU781824.1:17870-56545 GCA_026770625.1 Nicotiana glauca
TACACCCCTGTTATCCAGGCGAGCTCCTAACTTCACAACTTTAAAACTTACACCTCTGTTCTCCACGCAGGCTCCTGACTTCAAAACTTTAACAACTACACCTCTATTCTCCAGGCGGGATCCTGACTTCACAACTTTAACAATTACACCTCTGTTCTCCAGGCGGGCTCCTGACTTCAACACTTTTAAAAACTATACCTCTGTTCTCCAGGCGGCCTCGTGACTTCAATAACTTAACAATTAAAAATTACACCTCTGTTCCCCAGGCGGGCTCCTGACTTCGATAATGTAGAAATTAGACCTTTGTTCTCCAAGCGGGCTTCTCACTTCAAAACTTTAACAATTTTACCTCTGTTCTCCAGGAGGGCTCCTGACTTCAACAACATAACAATTACACCTCTGTTCTCCAGGCGGGCTCTTGACTTCGATAACATAGCAATTACACCTTTGTTCTCGGGGCGGGCTCCAGAGTTCAAAACTTTAACCATTTTACCTCTGTTCTCCAGGAGGGCTGCTGACTTCAACAACTTAAGAATTACACCTCTGTTCTCCAGGCGGGCTCCTAACTTCACAACTTTAAAACTTACACCTTTGTTCTCTAGGCGGACTCCCGACTTCTAAACTTTAACAACTACACCTCTGTTCTCCAGGAGGGCTCCTGACTTCACAACTTTAACCATTTTACCTCTGTTCTCCAGGAGGGCTCCTGACTTTAACAACTTAACAATTACACCTCTGTTCCCAAGGCGGGCTCCTGACTTTGACAACTTAACAATTACACCTCTGTTCTCCTGGCAGGCTCCTGACTTCAAAACTCTAGCTATTTCACCTCTGTTCTCCAGGCGGGCTCCTGACTTCAACAACTTAACAATTACACCTCTGTTCTCCAAGCGGGCTCCTGAATTCATAACTTTTAAACTTACACCTCTATTCTCTTGGGGGCTCCTAACTTCAATACTTTAACAACTACACATCAATTCTCCAGGAGGGCTCCTGAGTTCACAACTTTAACAATTACACCTCTATTCTCCAGGCGGGCTCCTGACTTTCACTTTTACAAATTACACCTCTGTTCTCCAAGCGAGCTCCAGACTTCAACTTTTACAAATTACACCTCTGTTATCCAGGCGATCTCCTGACTTCACAACTTTAATATTTCCACCTCTATTCTCCACGCGGGCTCCTGACTTCAAAACTTTAACAACTACACCTCTGTTGTCCAGGCAGGCTCCTGACTTCACAACTTTAACAATTACACCTCTTTTCTCCAGGCGGGCTCCTGAATTCAGCACTTTTTAAAACTATACCTCTGTTCTCGTGGCGGACTCCTGAATTCAACAACTTAACAATTAAAAATTACACTTCTGTACTCCAGGCGGGCTCCTGACTTCGATAACTTAGCAATTACACCTCTGTTCTCCAGGCGGGCTTCTGACTTCAAAACTTTAACAATTTTACCTTTGTTCTCCAGGAGGGCTCCTGACTTCAACAACTTAAAAATTACACCTCTGTTCTCTAGGCGGGCTCTATACTTCACAACTTTAAAACTTACACCTCTGTTCTCCAGGCGGGCTCCTGACTTTGCAACTTTTAAACTTACACCTCTATTCTCTAGGCAGGCTCCTAACATTAAAACTTTAACAACTACACCTCAGTTCTCCAAGCAGGCTCCTGAGTTCACAACTTTAACAATTACACCTCTGTTCTCCAGGCGGGCTCCTGACTTCAAAAACATAACAATTACACCTCTGTTCTCTAGACGGGCTCCTGACTTCACAATTTTAAAACTTACATCTTTGTTCTCTAGGCGGGCTCCTGACTTCAAAACTTTAACAACGACACCTCTGTTCTCCAGGAGGGCTCCTGACTTCACAACTTTAACCATTTTACCTCTGTTCTCCAGGAGGGCTCCTGACTTCAACAACTTAACAATTGCACCTCTGTTCTCAAGGCGGGCTCCTGACTTCACAAATTTAACAACTACACCTCTGTTCTCCAGGCAGGCTCCAGACTTCAACCCTTTTAAAAACTATACCTCTGTTCTTCAGGCGTGCTCCTGACTTAAACAAAATAAAAATTACAAATTATAGCATTATTCTCCAGGCGGGCTCCTGACTTTGACAACTTAACAATTACACCTATATTCTCCAGGCGGGCTCCTGACTTCAAGAACTTAACAATTACACCTCGGTTCTCCAGGCGGGCTCCTGACTTCACAACTTTTAAACTTACACCTCTATTCTCTAGGCGGGCTCCTAACTTCAAAACATTAACAACTACACCTCAGTTCTCCAGGCGGGTTCCTCAGTTCACAACTTTAACAATTATACCTCTGTTCTATAGGCGGGCTACTGACTTCAACTTTTACAAATTACACCTCTGTTCTCCAGGCGGGCTCCTAACTTCAACTTTTACAAATTACACCTCTGTTCTCCAAGCGACCTCCTGACTTCAAATTTTACATATTACACCTCTGTTATCCAGGCAAGCTCCTGACTTCACTACTTTAAAACTTACGCCTCTGTTCTCCACACGGGCTCCTGACTTCAAAATATTAACAACTACACCTATGTTCTCCAGGAGGGCTCCTGACATTAACAACTTAACAATTACACCTCTATTCTCCAGGCGGGCTTTTGACTTCAAAACTTTAAAACTTACACCTCTGTTCTCCAGGCGGGCTCCTGACTTCATCACTTTTAAATTTACACCTCTATTCTCTAGGCGGTCTCCTAACTTCAAAACTTTGACAACTACACCTCAGTTCTCCAGGCGGGCTCCTGAGTTCACAACTTTAACAGTTACACCTCTGTTCTCCAGGCGGGCTCCTGACTTCAACTTTTACAAATTACACCTCTGTTCTCCAGGAAGGCTCCTAAGTTTACCTTTTACAAATTCCCCCTCTGTTCTCCAAGCGGGCTTCTGACTTCAACTTTTACAAATTACACCTCTGTTATCAAGGCGGGCTCCTGACTTCACCACTTTAAAACTTACTGCTCTGTTCTCCACGCGGGCTCCTGACTTTAAAACTTTAACAACTACACCTCTGTTCTCCAGGCGGGCTCCTGACTACACAACTTTAACAATTACACCTCTGTTCTCTAGGTGGTCTCCAGACTTCAGCACTTTTAAATACTATACCTCTATTCTCCGTGCGGGTTCCTAACTTCAACAACTTAACAATTTCAAATTACACCTCTGTTCTCCAGGCGGGCTCCTAACTGCGACAACTTAGCAATTACACCTCTGTACTCTAGGCGGGCTCCTGATTTCAAAACATTAACAACTACACGTCAGTACTTTACGCGGGCCCCTGACTTTACAACTTTAACAATTACACCTCTGTTCTCCAGGCGGGCTCCTGACTTCAACACTTTTAAAAACTATACCTCTGTTCTCTAGGCGGGCTCCTGACTTCAACAACTTAACAATTACAAATAACACCTCTGTTCTCCAAGCAGGCTCCTGACTTCGACAACTTCACAATTACACCTCTGTTCTCCAGGCGGGCTCCTAACTTCAAAACTTTAACCATTTCACCTCTATTCTCCAGGCGGGCTCCTGACTTCAACAAGTTAACAATTACACCTCTGTTCTCTAGGCGGGCTCCTGACTTCACGACATTTAAACTTACACCTCTATTCTCCAGGCGGAATCCTGAATTCACAACTTTAACAATTATACCGCTGTTCTCCAAGCGGGCTCCTGACTTCAGCACTTTTAAAAACTATACCTCTGTTCTGCAGGCGGGCTCCTAACTTCAACAACTTAACAATTAAAAATTACACCTCTGTTCTCCAGGCGGGCTCCTGACTTCGATAACTTAGCAATTGCACCTCTGTTCTCCAAGCGGGCTCCTGACTTCAAAACATTAACCATTTTACCTCTGTTCTCCAGGAGGGCTCCTGACTTCAACAACTTAACAATTACACCTCTGTTCTCCAGGCGGGCTCCTGACTTCACAACTTTAAAACTTTCACTTTCGTTCTCCAGGCGGGCTCCTGAATTCAAAACTTTAACAACTACACCTCAGTTCTCCATGCGGGCTCCTGACTTCACAACATTAACAATTACACCTCTGTTCTCCTGGCGGGCTCCTGACTTCAGCACTTTTAAAAACTATACCTCTGTTCTCCAGGCGGTCTCCTGACTTCAACAACTTAACAATTAAAAAATACACCTCTGTTCTCCACGCGGGCTTCTAACTTCGATGACTTAGCAATTACATCTCTGTTCACCAGGCGGGCTCCAGACTTCAAAACTTTAACCATTTTACCTCTTTACTCCAGGAGGGCTCGTGACTTCAACAACTTAACAATTACACCTCTATTCTCCAGGCGGGCTCCTGACTTCACAACTTTAAAACTTACACCTTTGTTCTCTAGGCGGGCTCCTGACTTCAAAACTTTAATGACTACACCTCTGTTGTCCAGGCGGGCGCCTGACTTCACAACATTAACACTTACATCTCTGTTCTCCAGGCAGGCTCCTGACTTCAACACTTTTAAAAACTATTCCTTTGTTCTGCAGGCGGGCTCTTGACTTCAACAACTTAACAATTACAAATTGCACCTCTGTTCTCTAGGCGGGCTCCTGACTTCGACAATTTCACATTTACACCTCTGTTCTCCAGGCGGGCTCCTGACTTCAAAACTTTAACCATTTCACCTCTATTCTCCAGGCGGGCTCCTGACTTCAACAACTTAACAATTACACCTCTGTTCTCCAGGGGGTCTCCTGACTTCACAACTTTAACCATTACACCTCTATTCTCCAGGCGGGCTCCTGACTTCAACAAGTTAACAATTACACCTCTGTTCTCTAGCGTGCTCCTGAATTCACAACTTTTAAACTTATACCTCTATTCTCCAGGCGGACTCTAAACTCCAAAACTTTAACAACTACACCTCAGTTCTCCAGGCGGAATCCTGAATTCACAACTTTAACAATTACACCTCTATTCTCCAAGCGGGCTCCTGACTTCAGCACTTTTAAAAACTATATCTTTGTTCTGCAGGCGGGCTCCTGACTTCAACAACTTAACAATTAAAAATTACATCTCTGTTCTCCAGGCGGGCTCCTGACTTCGATAACTTAGCAATTACACCTCTGTTCTCCAAGCGGGCTCCTGACTTCAAAACTTTAACCATTTTAGCTCTGTTTTCCAGGAGGGCTCCTGACTTCAACAGCTTAACAATTACACCTCTGTTCTCCAGGCGGGCTCCTGACTTCACAACTTTAAAACTTACACTTCTGTTCTCCAAGCGGGCTCCTGACTTCAAAACTTTAACAACTACACCTCTGTTCTCCAGGCGGGCTCCTGACTTCACAACATTAACGATTACTCCTCTGTTCTCCAGGCGGGCTCCTGACTTCAGCACTTTTAAAAACTATACCTCTGTTCTCCAGGCGGGCTCCTGACTTCAACAACTTAACAATTAAAAATTACACCTCTGTTCTCCAGGCGGGCTTCTAACTTCGATGAACTAGCAATTACATCTCTGTTTACAAGGCGGGCTCCAGACTTCAAAACTTTAACCATTTTACCTCTTTACTCCACGAGGGCTCGTGACTTCAACAACTTAACAATTACACCTCTGTTCTCCAGGCGGGATCCTGACTTCACAACTTTAAAACATACACATTTGTTCTCTAGGCGGGCTCCTGACTTCAAAACTTTAAGAACTACACCTCTGTTGTCCAGGCGGGCGCCTGACTTCACAACATTAACAGTTACATCTCTGTTCTCCAGGCGGGCTCCTGACTTCAACACTTTTAAAAACTATTCCTTTGTTCTGCAGGCGGGCTCTTGACTTCAACAACTTAACAATTACAAATTGCAACTCTGTTCTCCAGGCAGGCTCCTGACTTCGACAATTTCACATTTACACCTCTGTTCTCTAGGCAGGCTCCTGACTTCAAAACTTTAACCATTTCACCTCTATTCTCCAGGCGGGCTCCTGACTTCAACAACTTAACAATTAAACCTCTGTTCTCCAGGGGGTCTCCTGACTTAACAACTTTAAAACTTACACCTCGATTCTCCAGGCGGGCTCCTGACTTCAAAACTTTAACTACGGCTTTGTTCTCCAGGCGGGCTACTAACTTCACAACTTTAACAATTAGACCACTTTTCTCCAGGAGGGATCCTGACTTCAACACTTCTAAAAAATATACCTCAAAATTACACCTCTGTTCTCTAGGCGGACTCCTGACTTCACTAACTTCAAAAATTACATCTCTGTTTTCCAGGCGGGCTCCTGACTTTACTACTTCAAAATTACACCTCTGTTCTCCAGGCGGGCTCCCGACTTCACTACTTTAAAATTACACCTCTGTTCTCTAGGCGAGCTCCTAACTTCACTACTTCAAAATTACACCTCTGTTATCCAGGCGGGCTCCTGACATCACAACTTTAAAACTTACACCTCGATTCTCCAGGCGGGCTCCTGACTTCAAAACTTTAACTACAGCTTTGTTCTCCAGGCGGGCTACTAACTTCACAACTTTAACAATTAGACCACTTTTCTCCAGGCGGGATCCTGACTTCAACACTTCTAAAAAATATACCTCAAAATTACACCTCTATTCTCTAGGCGGGCTCCTGACTTCACTAACTTCAAAAATTACATCTCTATTTTCCAGACGGGCTCCTGACTTTACTACTTCAAAATTACACCTCTGTTCTCCAGGCGGGCTCCCGACTTCACTACTTTAAAATTACCCCTCTGTTCTCTAGGCGGGCTCCTTACTTCTCTACTTCAAAATTACACCTCTGTTCTCCAGGCGGGCTCCTGACTTCACTAACTTCAAAAATTACATCTCTATTTTCCAGACGGGCTCCTGACTTTACTACTTCAAAATTACACCTCTGTTCTCCAGGCGGGCTCCTGACTTCACTAACTTCAAAAATTACATCTCTATTTTCCAGACGGGCTCCTGACTTTACTACTTCAAAATTACACCTCTGTTCTCCAGGCGGGCTCCTGACTTCACTAACTTCAAAAATTACATCTCTATTTTCCAGACGGGCTCCTGACTTTACTACTTCAAAATTACACCTCTGTTCTCCAGGCGGGCTCCTGACTTCACTAACTTCAAAAATTACATCTCTATTTTCCAGACGGGCTCCTGACTTTACTACTTCAAAATTACACCTCTGTTCTCCAGGCGGGCTCCTGACTTCACTAACTTCAAAAATTACATCTCTATTTTCCAGACGGGCTCCTGACTTTACTACTTCAAAATTACACCTCTGTTCTCCAGGCGGGCTCCCGACTTCACTACTTTAAAATTACACCTCTGTTCTCTAGGCGGGCTCCTTACTTCACTACTTCAAAATTACACCTCTGTTCTCCAGGCGGGCTCCTGACATCACAACTTTAATAATTACACCTCTGTTCTCCAGGCGGGCTCTTGACTTCGCTACTTCAGAATTACACCTCTGTTCTCCAGGCGGGCTCCTGACTTCACACAACTCAAAATGTCTTCTTTTGTTACTTGACATTGTTTTCCCTAGTATTTTGAACCATTTTTCCTTGATACTTGAATTTTTCTTCCTCCAAAACTGCTTTCCCTCAACACTTAAGTTAAGTTGCTCCCCCTTGAAACTTCAATTGCCTCCCTTTGAAAAGTCTTTTTCCTTAAAGCTTTAGTTGTTTCCCGTGTTTTGGTTGATGCTTGCCTTTCCTTACGGATGATCTCTTCAAAAACAAACGAGATTTTTTGCCCCTGTTTTAATCACAAAAATCTCGTCAGTTTAAAATGTGTTGGTTTGTTGTGATACTCATACTGGGGATGATTTTTTTTTCTTCGATCCATTCCATGCTCTGCTTCGTCTGACTGCCTTGAGCTCGGTTGAAATCTTCTGACCTTCTGACTACTCCTTAGTTACAAACTTCCCAACTATTATTTCTATTCTGCTTATCTGACCCCATATATTTCCCATGACTGTTGATTTCTACTCGAAGATCTTGCCTGTTTATTGACTAACCACTTTCTCTGGCATCTGTATCCTTGAAACGTCTTTCTTCATTTGTACCCAATATCCTCTATTTGTTGCACTTCTCATGAACCGGCATCTTTCGGACCTTTGAGTCTCAACATGAATCCCGAATCACGTCCCTTTTCCCAACTCTGTGTGTACGTTGCTCTTTGTCTACGAAGAATTTTCTCCGTTATCAACAACATTTCCTGTCCCTGTTTCAAACATAAAAAGAAGTTGGTCAGTTTAAAGTGTGGTGATTGGATGTGATATTCCTACTAGGGATGGTTTTTCCATTCTCTCCTTTCCATATTCAGTTTTGTCCGATTGCCTTGACCTCTGTCGACAATTTCTAACCCTCTGACTAACCCTTATCCGCAAACCTCTAAATTGTTGCTTTTCTATTCTAGCCTTTCTTATCTGATCCTATTCTCTTCACGAAATCTTAGACCATTCATCATTTGGATTTACAATAACACCTTTCATGTCTCATGATATCATCGTCGGCCTGTCCTAGCCACATTTCGCTTCGCACCATGTTGGAAATTGTTAGTAAGCTTTGAAATTCCTTCTTATTTGTTAGAATCAATTTATTATTGTAAAAGCCTTAGAGCAAAATAAAAGAAATACGACGATTTTGAAAGATAAGAATAAAAGAGAAAATCTTCCTTTAGAAGACCGTTTGAGAAGAGAAAAAAGACATATCTAATTGGGATAAACCGATGCCAATGATGTTGTGCATTTTGGATTAATCAACCCAGTCTATTCATTTTAATCAATTTCCAGTTGTCTCACTCCTGCCTTAAAATTCTCATGATTCAATTCTATCTTTGTTGTGCTTGATGCCTCGAAAGATTTTTGTCGTCAACCTTAACCTGCTCGTTCCTTCCTCAGTTCCTTGTCGCCTTATGGTGCCTGTGAAGGTTTCACCAATAAGACTCTCATTTTTTGGACTTCTCTCAACTCACATCACCTTATAGTGCCCTTGCGGGTTTTCACTAACAAGACTCTCTCCTTTTTAGATTTCTCTCAACTTACATCGCCTTACGGTGCCCTTGTGGGTTTTCACTGAATAAGACTCTCTCATTTTTCTTCTTCTGGCTTAAAACTGGAGTGTTGCCCCTGATATGCATTATCTATATTTGCTTGACTTGGCATCCCTCGATGACTGATCGGGAGGTCTTTCTTTGGATGTTAATATGTCTTCTTGAATAGGTTTGGGCTGGGGATTAATGGTCCAAGTTCGACTATTCCTTCTCTTTTTCTATTAACTCTTTTCTTTTATTCCTAAATTATTTTCAAAATTAAACCTAATATCCTAAATTAAAATATAAAACCAAATTAACTTAAAGATAATAATTAACTCTAAATAACAATTATTACAAATAATTAAGTACCAAAATCACACAATTAAACACTAAAAATACAAAGTGTATTATTTTATTTTTTTAATGAAATTTTCACATATTTAATAATTACTTCCAAAATGTCAAAGTAAATACTAGAATTAACCACACTATATATTTATATTTTTCATTAATTTAACAAATAAACATGCGCATGTGAATGCAAACAATGTTGGAAAATACCAAAAAATTTCCCAAAACTGCACACAATGAAAAATCATTTTATTTTAAATTCTTTGGGAGTGGCTCGTGTGAGGCAAAAATCACGTGCTCACAGCTGCCCCTCTTTGTCCGGAAACACGAAGAGTTTTCGTGCAAAGATAAATTGAGCGGATTCGAGCAATTTTGGCCTGTTTTAGTACTCCGCGTGAAGCATTTTTTGAAAGATTTGACCGAACGTTTGCTTCAAAGGTCTCCTACATATCCTTGGCTAAAAAAGAATCAGGTAAGTGTAGTTTGGGAAGTTTTGGTAGCTGGGACTACCATGAAGCTGTTGTGTTTACTATTGCTGCAGCTTTTGCTTGTTGACCCCTTATTGCACCGAACTACAAGAAAAATAAAGAAGCTAGACTAGACTATTAGTCTATGAACTATAAATCCTATCTTGGACCTTCAAACTCGCTCATGTGTTTCTTGTTGTCTTGTTGTCTTGTATTTCTTAAAGCAATTCCTTTGTTGCTGCCTTGTACCGATCTCGTGACTTGAATTATATTCCTCCGCTCTCCGGGCGAGCTCCTGACTTCGACAACTTAACAATTACACCTCTGTTCTCCAGGCGGACTCCTGACTTCAAAGCTTTTACCATTTTGACTCTGTTCTCCAGGCGGGCTCCTGACTTCAACAACTTAACAATTACACCTCTATTCTCCAAGCAGGATCCTAACTTCAGAACTTTTAAACTTACACCTCTGTTCTCCAGGTGGGCTCCTAACTTCAAAACTTTAACAACTGCACCTATATTCTCCAGGCGGGCTCCTGACTTCACAACTTTAAGAATTACACCTCTGTTCTCCAGGCGAGCTACTGACTTCAACACTTTTAAAAACTATACCTTTGTTCCCTGGGTGGGCTCCTTACTTCAACAATTTAACAACTACAAATTACACCTGTGTTCTCAAGGCGGGCTCCTGACTTTGACAACTTAGCAATTACACCTCTGTTCTCCAAGCGAGCTCCTAACTTCAAAAACTTAACAATTACACCTCTGTTCTATAGACGGGCACCTAACTTCACAACTATAAAGCTTACACATCCATTCTCCATGCCGGCTCTTGACTTCAAAACATTAACAACTACACCTCTGTTCTCCAGGCGGGCACTTGACTTCAAAACTTTAACACTTACACGTCTGTTCTCCAGGCGGGCTCCTGACTTCAACAACTTAACAATTACAAATTACACCTCTGTTCTCCAGGCGGGCTCCTGACTTCAAAACGGCGGGACTTACACGTCTGTTCTCCAGGCGGGCTCCTGACTTCAACACTTTTAAAAACTATACCTCATTTCTCCAGGCGTGCTCCTGACTTCAACAACTTAACAATTACAAATTACACCTCTGTTCTCCAGGCGGGCTCCTAACTTCGACAACTTAACAATAACACCTCCGTTCTCCTGGCAGGATCCTGATTTCAAATCTTTAACCATTTAACCTCTGTTCTCCAGGCGGGCTCCTGACTTCAACAACTTAACAATTACACCTCTGTTCTCCAGGCGGGCTCCTGACTTCACAACTTTTAAACTTGCACCTCTGTTCTCAGGGCAGGCTCCTGACTTTAAAACTTTAACAACTACGCCTCTGTTCTCCAGGAGGGCTCTTGACTTCACAACTTTAACAATTACACCTCTGTTCTCCAGGCGGGCTCCAGACTTCAACGTTTACAAATTACACCTCTGTTCTTGAGGCAAACTCCTGACTTCACAACTTTAAAACTTACACCTCAGTTCTCCAGGCGGGCTCCCAACTTCAAAACATTAACAACTACACCTATATTCTCTAGGCGGGCTGCTGACTTCACAATTTTAACAATTACACATCTGTTCTCCAGGCGGGCTCCTGACTTCAACACTTTTAAAAACTATACCTCAGTTCCCTAGGTGGGCTCCTGACTTCAACAACTTAACAATTACAAATTACACCTCTGTTCTCAGTGCGGGCTCCTGACTTTGACAACTTAGCAATTACACCTCTGTTCTCCAGGAGAGCTCCTGACTTCAACAACTTAACAATTACACCTCTGTTCTACAGAAGGGCTCCTAACTTCACAACTATGAAGCTTACACATCCATTGTCCAAGCCGGCTCTTGACTTCAAAACATTAAACACGACGCCTCTATTCTCCAGGCGGGCTCTTGACTTCAAAACTTTAACACTTACACGTCTGTTCTCCAGGCGGGCTCCTGACTTCAACACTTTTAAAAACTATACCTCTGTTCTCCAGGCGGGCTTCTGACTTCAACAACTTAACAATTGCAAATTACACCTCTGTTCTCCAGGCGGGCTCCTAACTTCGACAACTTAACAATTAAACCTCCGTTCTCCTAGCAGGATCCTGATTTCAAAACTTTAACCATTTCACCTCTGTTCTCCAGGCGGACTCCTGACTTCAACAACTTAACAATTACACCTCTGTTCTCCAGGCGGGCTCCTCAATTCACAACTTTTAAACTTGCACCTCTGTTCTCCAGGCGGGCTCCAGACTTTAAAACTTTAACAACTACGCCTCTATTCTCCAGGAGGGCTCTTGACTTCACAACTTTAACAATTACACCTCTGTTCTCCAGGCGGGCTCCTTACTTCAACTTTTACAAATTACACCTCTGTTCTCCAGGCGGGCTCCTGACTTCAATGTTTACAAATTACACCTCTGTTCTCGAGGGGGACTTCTGACTTCACAACTTTAAAACTTACACCTCTGTTCTCCAGGCGGGCTCCCTACTTCAAAACATTAACAACTACACCTCTGTTCTCCAGGCGGGCTCCTGACTTCACAATTTTAACAATTACACCTCTGTTCTCTAGGCGGGCTCCTGACTTCAACACTTTTAAAAACTATGTGTTTGTTATCCAGGCGGGCTTCTGACTTCAACAACTTAACAATTACAAATTACACCTCTGTTCTCCAGGCGGGATCCTAACTTCTACAACTTAGCAATTAAACCTCTATTCTCCAGGCGGGATCTTGATTTCAAAACTTTTACCATTTTACCTCTGTTCTCCAGGAGGGCTCCTGACCTCAACAACTTAACAAGTACACCTCTGTTCTCCAGGCGGGCTCCTGACATTACAGCTTTAAAACTTACACCTCTGTTCTCCAGGCGGGCCCCTAACTTTAAAACTTTAACAACTACTCCTCTGTTCTCAAGGCGGGCTCTTAACTTCACAACTTTAACAATTACACATCTGTTCTCCAAGCGGGCTCCTGACTTCAACATTTTTAAAAACTATACCATTGTTCTCCAGGCGGGCTCCTGACTTCAACAACTTAACAATGACAAATTAAACCTCTGTTCTCCTGACGGGCTCCTAACTTCGACAACTTTACAATTACACCTCTGTTCTCCAGGCGGGCTCCTGACTTCATAACTTAAAAACTTACACGTCTGTTCTCCAGGCGGGCTCCTAACTTCAAAACTTTAAAAACTACGCCTCTATTCTCCAGGCAGGCTCCTGACTTCACAACTTTAACAATTACACTTATGTTCTCCAGGTGGGCTCCGGACTTCAAATTGTACAAATTACACCTCTATTCTCAAGGCGGGCTCCTAACTTCAATGTTTACAAATTAAACCTCTATTCTCGAGGCGGACTCCTGACTTCACAACTTTAAAACTTACACGTCTGTTCTCCAGGCGGGCTCCCTACTTCAAAACATTAAAAATTACCCCTCTATTCTTCAGGCGGGCTCCTGACTTCAACACTTTTAAAAACTATACCTCTGTTCTCCAAGTGGGCTCCTGCCTTCAATAACATAACAATTACAAATTACACCTTTATTCTCAAGGCGGGCTCCTGACTTCGACAACTAAGCAATTACACCTCTGTTCTCCAGGCGGGCTCCTGATTTCAAAACTTTAACCATTTCACCTCTGTTCTCTATGAGGGCTCCGGACTTTAACAACTTAACAATTACACCTCTGTTCTCCAGGCGGGCTCCTGACTTCACAACTTTAAAACTTACACCTCTGTTCTCCATGCAGGCTCCTGACTTAAAAACTTTACCAACTACACCTATGTTCTCCAGGCGGGCTCCTGACTTCACAACTTTAACAATTACACCTATGTTCTCCAGGCGGGCTCCCTACTTCAAAACATTAAAAATTACACCTCTGTTCTCCAGGCGGGCACCTGACTTCAACACTTTTAAAAACTATACCTCTGTTCTCCAGGCGGGCTCCTTATTTCAAAACATTTAAAAACTATACCTCTGTTCTCCAGACGGGCTCCTTATTTCAACAACTTAACAATTACACCTTTGTTCTCCAGGCGGGCTCCTGACTTCAAAACTTTAACCATTTCACCTCTGTTCTCCAGGAGGGCTCCTGACTTCAACAACTTAACAATTACACCTCTGTTCTCCAGGCGGGCACCTGACTTCAACACTTTTAAAAACTATACCTCTGTTCTCCAGGCGGGCTCCTGACTTCAAAACTTTAACCATTTCACCTCTGTTCTCCAGGAGGGCTCCTGACTTCAACAACTTAACAATTACACCTCTGTTCTCCAGGCGGGCTACCGAATTCACAACTTTAAAACTTACACCTCTATTCTCGGGCTCCTAACTTCAAAACTTTAACAACTACACCTCTGTTCTCCAAGCGGGCTCCTGACTTCACAACTTTAACAATTACAACTTTGTTCTCCAGGTAGGCTCCTGACTTCAAATTTTACAAATTACACCTCTGTTCTCCAGACGGGCTCCTAATTTCAACGTTTACAAATTACACCTCTGTTCTCCAGGCGGACTCCTGACTTCACAACTTTAAAACTTACACCTCTATTCTCGAGGCAGGCTCCCTACTTCAAAACATTAAAAATTATACCTCCGTTCTCCAGGCGGGCTCCTGACTTCAACACTTTTAAAAACTATACCTCTGTTCTCCAGGTGGGCTCCTGACTTCAACAACTTAACAATTACAAATTATACCTCTATTCTCAAGGCGGGCTCCTGACTTCGACAACTAAGCAATTACACTTCTGTTCTCCAGACGGGCTCCTCACTTCAAAACTTTAACCATTTCACCTCTGTTCTGCAGGAGGGCTCCTGACTTTAACAACTTAACAATTACACATCTGTTCTCCAGGCGGGCTCCTAACTTCACAACTTTAAAACTAACACCTCTGTTCTCCTGGCGGGCTCCTGACTTCAAAACTTTACCAGCTACGCCTATGTTCTCCAGGCGGGCTCCTGACTTAACAACTTTAACAATTACAGCGCTGTTCTCTACGCGGGTTCCTGACTTCAACTTTTACAAATTACACCTCTGTTCTCCAGGCGGGCTCCTGACATCAACATTTACAAATTACACCTCTGTTCTCGAGGCGGACACCTGACTTCACAACTTTAAAACTTACACCTCTGTTCTCCAGGCGGACACCTGACTTCACAACTTTAAAACTTACACCTCTGTTCTCCAGGCGGGCTCCTTACTTCAAAACATTAACAACTACACCTCTGTTGTCCAAACGGGCTCCGGACTTCACAACTTTAATAATTACACCTCTGTTATCCAGGCGAGCTTCAGACTTCAACACTTTTAAAAACTATACCTTTGTTCTCCAGGCGGGCTCCTAACTTCAATAACTTAACAATTACAAATTACACCTCTGTTCTCCAGGCAGGCTCCTAACTTCGACAATTTAGCAATTACACCTCTGTTTTCCAGGCGGGCTCCTGACTTTAAAACTTCAACCATTTTACCTTTGTTCTCCAGGATGGCTCCTGACTTCAAAAACTTAACAATTACTCCTTTGTTCTCCAAGCGGGCTCCTGACTTCACAACTTTAAAACTTACAGCTCTGTTCTCCTGGCGGGCTCCTAACTTCAAAACTTTAACAACTAAACCTCTGTTCTCTAGGCGGGCTCCTGACTTACAACTTGAACAATTACACCTCTGTTCTCTAGGTGGGTTCCTGACTTCAACACTTTTAAAAACTATACCTCTGGTCTACAGGCGGGCTCCTGACTTCGACAACTTAACAATTACACCTCCGTTCTCCTGCCAGGCTCCTAATTTCAAAACTTTAACCATTTCTCCTCTATTTTCTAGGAGGGCTCCTGACTTCAACACTTTTAAAAACTACACCTCTGGTCTACAGGCGGGCTCCTGACTTCAACAACTTAACAATTACGAATTACACCTCTATTCTCCTGGCGGGCTCCTGACTTCGAACACTTAACAATTACACCTCTGTTCTCCAGGCAGGCTCCTGACTTCAAAACTTTAACCATTTTACCTCTGTTTTCCTGGAGGGCTCCTGACATCAACAACTTAACAATTACACCTCTGTTCTCCAGGCGGGCTCCAGACTACACAACTTTAAAACTTACACCTCTGTTCTCCAGGCGGGCTCCTGATTTTAAAAACATTAAAAACTATGCCTCTGTTCTCCAGGCGGGCTCCTGACTTCACAACTTTAACAATAACACCTCTGTTCTCCAGGTGGGCTCTTGACATCAACTTTTACAAATTACACCTCTATTCTCCAGGCGGGCTCCTAACTTCAACGTTTACAAATTACACATCTGTTCTTCAGGCGGACTCCTGACTTCACAACTTTAAAACTTACATCTCTATTCTCTAGGCGGGATCCTTACTTCAAAATAACAAAAATTACACCGCTGTTCTCCAGGCGAGCTCCTGACTTCAACACTTTTAAAAACTATACCTCTGTTCTCAAGGCGGGCTCCTTACTTCAACAATTTAACAATTACAAATTACACCTCTATTCTCAAGCCTGGCTCCTGACTTCGATAACTAAGCAATTACACCTTTGTTCTCCAAGCAGCCTCCTGACTTCAAAACTTTAACAATTTCACCTCTGTTCTCCAAGAGTGCTCCTGACTTTAACAACTTAACAATTACACCTCTGTTCTCCACGCGGGCTCCTGACTTCACAACTTTAAAACTTACAACTCTGTTCTCCAGGCAGCCTCCTAACTTCAAAACTTTAACAACTACACTTCTGTTCTCCAGGCGGGCTCCTGACTTCACAACTTTAACAATTACACCTCTGTTCTCCAAGCGGGCTCCTGACTTCAGCTTTTACAAATTACACCTTTGTTCTCCAGGCGGGCTCCTGACAACAATGTTTACAAATTACACCTCTGTTCTCCAGGCGGACTCCTGACTTCACAACTTTAAAACTTACACCTCTATTCTCCAGGCAGGCTCCCTACTTCAAAATATTAAGAACTACACCTCTGTTCTCCAGGCGGGCTCCGGACTTTACAACTTTGATAATTACACCTCTGTTCTCCAGACGGGCTCCAGACTTCAACACTTTTTAAAACTATAACTTTGTCATCCAGGTGGGCTCCTGACTTCAACAACTTAACAATTACAAATTACACCTCTGTTCTCCAGGCGAGCTCCTAAATTCGACAACTTAGTAATTACACCTCTGTTGTCCAGGCGAGCTCCTGACTTCAAAACATTAACGATTTTACCTCTGTTCTCCAGGAGGGCTCCTGACATCAACAACTTAAAAATTACACCTCTTTTCTCCAGGCGGGCTCCTGCCATCACAACATTAAAACTTACACCTATGTTCTCCAGGCGGACTCCTAAATTCAAAACTTTAACAACTACACCTCTGTTCTCTAGGCGGGCTCCTGACTTCACAACTTTAACAATTACACATCTGTTCTCTAGGCGGGCTCCTGACTTCAACACTTTTAAAAACTATACCTCTGGTCTCCAGGTGGGCTCCTGACTTCAACAACTTAGCAATTACAAATTATACCTTTGTTCTCCAGGCGGGCTCCTGACTTCGACAACTTAACAATTACACCTCCGTTCTCCTGGCAGACTCCTGACTTAACAACTTTAAAACTTTTACCTCTGCTCTCCAGGCGGGATCCTAACTTCGACAACTTAGCAATTATACCTCTGTTGTCCAGGCGGGCTCCTGACTTCAAAACTTTAACCATTTTACCTCTGTTCTCCAGGAGGGCTCCTGAATTCAACAACTTAACAATTACACCTCTGTTCTCCAGGCGGACTCCTGACTTCAAACTTTAACAACTATGCCTCTGTTCTCCAGGTGGGCTCCTGACTTCACAACTTTAACAATTACACCTCTGTTCTCCAAGCGGGCTCCTTACTTCAACTTTTACAAATTACACCTCTATTCTGCAGGCGAGCTCCTGACTTCAACGTTTACAAATTACACCTCTGTTCTTGAGGCGGACTCCTGACTTCACAACTTTAAAACGTACACCTCAGTTCTCCAGGCGGGCTCCAAACTTCAAAACATTAACAACTACACGTATGTTTCCCAGGCGGGCTCCTGACTTCACAATTTTAACAATTACACCTCTGTTCTCCAGGCGGGTTCCGGACTTCAACACTTTTAAAAACTATACATTTGTTCTCCAGGCGGGCTCCTGACTTCAACAACTTAACAATTAGAAATTACACCTCTGTTCTCCAGGCGTGCTCCTGACTTCAAAACTTTAACCATTTTACCTCTGTTCTCCAGGAGGGCTACTGATTTCAACAACTTAACAATTACACCTCTATTCTCCAGGCGGGCTCCTAACTTCACAACTTTAAAACTTACACCTCTGTTCTCCATGCGGGCTCCTGACTTCACAACTTTAACAATTACACCTCTGTTCTCCAGGCGGGCTCTTGAATTCAACACTTTTAAAAATATACCTCTGGTATCAAGGAGGGCTCCTCACTTCAACAACTTAACAATTACAAATTACACCTCTATTCTCCAGACGAGTTCCTGACTTCGACAACTTTACAATGTATACAATAATCTAAACAACAACACAATACAACAGAATTAGCTCAACAATAAAAGATATTTCTATGTAATAACAACTTTAAATGAATGCATAAAATAAACTCAACAATAAAAGATATAGCATGTAATAACAACCACGAATTTATGCATAAGAATAACTCAACAATGAAAGAGATAACATGTAATAACAACTATAATTAAAGTCATAAGAGTAAACTCAACAATGAAAGATATTCAATGTGATAATAACTTCAATTTACTGCATATATATGGAAGATATAACATGTAATGATAACTTCAATTAAATGCATCTAAGAATAAACTCAAGAATAAAATATATAAGATGTAATAACAACTTCAATTAAATTCATATAAGTAACCTAAGATTTCAAACCGGTCAATTTTTGCCATCCTCGACCCCAATCTCCGTAAGCTATAACTGACTTACCAACGCGCCTCAAAATGGAACCAACATAGCACTTAGCCGTGCAATAAACTTAATCAATAGCAAACTCCCCAACTTGGCTCGAAGCCATAGATCAAAATGCACTCAATAAATCATACGCATGTACTTTATTGCCGTCATAATATCATAGTGAGATTAAGTCAAATCCCTTATAAGCTTGAGAGAACATAGATCAGTTAGAATTTAACTCTTTTGCAATTCTCACCTTCACCTTCGCAACAGATACACCCACTCTCTAAGTGACCAATTTAGATTTCAACACATGTATTTCACTTGTGATTGACATCTTCTAACAGACAACATAAGGATCACACCACTTCAATACACTCCGCAGGAGATAACCCACCTGCTTCGCCTCAATATAACATTTCTGTATACCTTCCACCAACATACACATTACACAGTCACTTAGTCTTCCTAAGTCTGAACTCATACCGCAACATGCAACTTACTTCACTCCCTACTAGGAGTCTTGAAAAGATTTTTCACACGCCCATAACTCGGACTTCAACACTTTTAAAAACTATACATTTGTTCTCCAGGCAGGCTCCTGACTTCAATAACTTAACAATTAGAAATTACACCTCTGTTTCTAGGCGGGCGCCTTACTTCAAAACTTTAACAATTTTACCTCTGTTCTCCAGGAGGGCTACTGACTTTAAAAACTTAACAATTACACCTCTGTTCTCCAGGCGGACTCCTGACTTCAGCGTTTACAAATTACACCTCTGTTCTTGAGGCGGACTCCTGACTTCACAACTTTAAAACTTACACCTCAGTTCTCCAGGCGGGCTCCCAACTTCAAAACATTATCAACTACACCTCTATTCTCCAGGCGGGCTCCTGACTTCACAACTTTAACAATTACACCTCTGTTCTCCAAGCGGGCTCCTGACTTCAGCTTTTACAAATTACACCTCTGTTCTCCAGGCGGGCTCCTGACTTCAATGTTTACAAATTACACCTCTGTTCTTGAGGCACACTCCTGACTTCACAACTATAAAACTTACACCTCTGTTCTCCAGGCGGGCTCCCAACTTCAAAACATTAACAACTACACCTCTGTTCTCCAGGCGGGCTCCTGACTTCACAACTTTAACAATTACACCTCTGTTCTCAAAGCGGGCTCCTGACTTCAGCTTTTACAAATTACACCTCTGTTCTCCAGGCGGGCTCCTGACAACAACGTTTATAAATTACACCTATGTTCTACAGGCGGACTCCTGACTTCACAACTTTAAAACGTACACCTCTATTCTCCAGGCAGGCTCCCAACTTCAAAACATTAAGAACTACACCTCTGTTCTCCAGGCGGGCTCCGGACTTCACAACTTTGATAATTACACCTTTGTTCTCCAGGCGGGCTCCAGACTTCAACACTTTTTAAAACTATAACTTTGTCCTCCAGGTGGGCTCCTGACTTCAACAACTTAACAATTACAAATTACACCTCTGTTCTCTAGGCGGGCTCCTAACTTCGACAACTTAGTAATTACACCTCTGTTGTCCAGGCGGGCTCCTGACTTTATAACATT
Organism: Nicotiana glauca; assembly: GCA_026770625.1. Classification (NCBI taxonomy): domain Eukaryota; kingdom Viridiplantae; phylum Streptophyta; class Magnoliopsida; order Solanales; family Solanaceae; genus Nicotiana; species Nicotiana glauca. The sequence goes on from MU781824.1 coordinate 38,239, forward strand.
AACAATTTTACCTTTGTTCTCCAGGAGGGCTCCTGACATCAACAACTTAACAATTACACCTCTTTTCTCCAGGCGGGCTCCTGCCTTCACAACTTTAAAACTTACACCTATGTTCTCCAGGCGGTCTCCTAAATTCAAAACTTTAACAACTACACCTCTGTTCTCTAGGCGGGCTTCTGACTTCACAACTTTAACAATTACACATCTGTTCTCTAGGCAGGCTCCTGACTTCAACACTTTTAAAATTTATACCTCTGGTCTCCAGGTGGGTTCCTGACTTCAACAACTTAACAATTACAAATTATACATTTGTTCTCCAGGCGGGCTCCTAACTTCGACAACTTAGCAACTACACCTCCGTTCTCCTAGCAGACTCCTGACTTAACAACTTTAAAACTTTTACCTCTGTTCTCCAGGCGGGCTCCTAACTTCGACAACTTAGCAATTACACCTCTATTGTCCAGGCGGGCTCCTGACTTCAAAACTTTAACCATTTTACCTCTGTTCTCCAGGAGGGCTCCTGAATTCAACAACTTAACATTTACACCTCTGTTCTCCAGGCGGACTCCTGACTTCAAACTTTAACAACTATGCCTGTGTTCTCCAGGTGGGCTCCTGACTTCACAACATTAATAATTACACCTCTGTTCTCCAGGCGGGCTGCTGACTTCAACTTTTACAAATTACACCTCTGTTCTCCAGGCGAGCTCCTGACTTCAACGTTTACAAATTACAAATTACACCTCTGTTCTTGAGGTGGACTCCTAATTTCACAACTTTAAAACTTACACCTCAGTTCTCCTGGCGGGCTCCCAACTTCAAAACATTAACAACTACACCTATGTTCTCCAGGCGGGCTCCTGGCTTCACAATTTTAACAATTACACCTCTGTTCTCCAGGCGGGTTTCGGACTTCAACACTTTTAAAAACTATACATTTGTTCTCCAGGCGGGCTCCTGACTTCAACAACTTAACAATTAGAAATTACACCTCTGTTCTCCAGGCGGGCTCCTGACTTCAAAACTTTGACCATTTTACCTCTGTTCTCTAGGAGGGCTACTGACTTCAACAACTTAACAATTACACCTCAATTCTCAAGGCGGGCTCCTGACTTCACAACTTTAAAACTTACACCTCTGTTCTCCATGCGGGCTCCTGACTTCAAAACTTTAACAATTACACCTCTGTTCTCCAGGCGGGCTCCTGAATTCAACACTTTTAAAAATATACTTCTGGTCTCAAGGCGGGCTCCTCACTTCAACAACTTAACAATTACAAATTACACCTCTATTCTCCAGACGGGTTCCTGACTTCGACAACTTTACAATGTATACAAGAGTCTAAACAACAACACAATGCAACAAAATTAGCTCAACAATAAAAGATATTTCTATGTAATAACAACTTTAAATGAATGCATAAAATAAACTTAACAATAAAAGATATAGCATGTAATAACAACCACGAATTTATGCATAAGAATAACTCAACAATGAAAGAGATAACATGTAATACCAACTATAATTAAAGTCATAAGAGTAAACTCAACAATGAAAGATATTCCATGTGATAATAACTTCAATTTACTGCATATATATGGAAGATATAACATGTAATGATAACTTCAATTAAATGCATCTAAGAATAAACTCAAGAATAAAATATATAAGATGTAATAACAACTTCAATTAAATTCATATAAGTAACCTAAGATTTCAAACCGGTCAATTTTTGCCATCCTCGACCCCAATCTCCGTAAGCTATAACTGACTCACCAACGCGCCTCAAAATGGAACCAACATAGCACTTAGCCGTGCAATAAACTTAATCAATAGCAAACTCCCCAACTTAGCTCGAAGCCATAGATCAAAACGCATTCAATAAATCATACGCGTGTACTTTATTGCTGTCATAATATCATAGTGAGATTAAGTCAAATCCCTTATAAGCTTGAGAGAACATAGATCAGTTAGAATTTAACTCTTCTGCAATTCTCACCTTCACCTTTGCAACAGATACACCCACTCTCTAAGTGACCAATTTAGATTTCAACACATGTATTTCACTTGTGATTGACATCTTCTAACATAAAACATAGGGATCACACCACTTCAAAACACTCCGTAGGAGATAACCCACGTGCTTCGCCTCAATATAACATTTCTGTATACCTTCCACCAACATACACATTACACAGTCACTTAGTCTTCCTGAGTCTGAACTCATACCGCAACATGCAACTTACTTCACTCCCTACTAGGAGTCTTGAAAAGATTTTTCACACGCCCATAACTCGGACTTCAACACTTTTAAAAACTATACAATTGTTCTCCAGGCGGGCTCCTGACTTCAACAACTTAACAATTAGAAATCACACCTCTTTTCTCCAGGCGGGCGCCTGACTTCAAAACTTTAACCATTTTACCTCTGTTCTCCAGGAGGGCTACTAATTTCAACAACTTAACAATTATACCTTTGTTCTCCAGGCGGGCTCCTGACTTCACAACTTTAAAACTTACACCTCTGTTCTCCATGCGGGCTCCTAACTTCAAAACTTTAACAGCTACTCCTCTGTTCTCCAGTCGGGCTCCTGACTTCATAACTTTAACAATTACACCTCTCTTCTCCAGGTGGGCTCCTGACTTCACAACTTTAACAATTACACCTCTGTTCTCCAAGCGAGCTCCTGACTTCAACTTTTACAAATTACACCTCCGTTCTCCAGGCGGGCTCCTGACATCAACGTTTACAAATTACACCTCTATTCTCCAGGCAGACTCCTGACTTCAAAACTTTAAAACTTACACCTCTATTCTCCAGGCGGGCTCCCTACTTCAAAACATTAAGAACTACGCCTCTGTTCTCCAGGCGGGCTGCGGACTTCACAACTTTGATAATTACACCTCTGTTCTCTAGGGGGCTCCAGAATTCAACAGTTTTTAAAACTATACCTTTTGTTCTCCAGGTGGGCTCCTAACTTCAACAACTTAACAAATACAAATTACGCCTTTGTTCTCCAGGCGAGCTCCTAACTTCGACAACTTAGCAATTACACCTCTGTTGTCCAGGCGGGCTCTTGACTTTAAATTTTTAACGATTTTACCTTTGTTCTCCTGGAGGGCTCCTGACTTCAACAACTTAACAATTACACCTATGTTCTCCTGGCAGGCTCCTGCCTTCACAACTTTAAAACTTAAACCTATATTCTCCAGGCGGGCTCCTAACTTCAAAAGTTTAACAACTACACCTCTGTTCTCTAAGCGGGCTCCTGACTTCACAACTTTAACAATTACACCTCTATTCTCTAGGCGGGCTCCTGACTTCAACACTTTTAAAAACTACACCTCTGGTCTCCAGCTGGGCTCCTGACTTCAACAACTTAACAATTACAAATTACACATTTGTTCTCCAGGCGGGCTCCTGACTTCGACAACTTAACAATTACACCTCCGTTCTCCTGGAAGACTCCTGATTTCAAAACTTTAACCATTTCACCTCTGTTCTCCAGGCGGGCTCCTAATTTCTACAACTTAACAATTACACCTCTGTTGTCCAGGAAGGTTCCTGACTTCAAAACTTTAACCATTTTACCTCTGTTCTCCAGTAGGGCTCCTGACTTCAACAACTTAACCATTACACCTCTGTTCTCCAGGCGGACTTCTGACTTCAAAACTTTAACTACTACGCCTCTGTTCTCCAGGTGGGCTCCTGACTTCACAACTTTAACAATTATACCGCTGTTCTCCAGGCGGTCTCCTGACTTAAACTTTTACAAATTACACCTCTGTTCTCCAGGCGAGGTCCTGACTTCAATATTTACAAATTACACCTCTGTTCTCGAGGCAGACTCCTGACTTCACAACTTTAAAACTTACACCTCAGTTCTCCAGGTGGGCTCCCCACTTCAAAACATTAACAACTACACCTATGTTCTCCGTCGGTCTCCTGACTTCAGAATTTTAACAATTACACCTCTGTTCTCCTGGCGGGCTCCGAACTTCAACACTTTTAAAAACTATACACTTGTTCTCCAGGCGGGCTTCTGACTTCAACAACTTAACAATTACAAATTACACCTCTGTTCTCCAGGCGGGCTCCTGACTTCAAAACTTTAACCATTTTAACTCTGTTCTCCAGGAGGGCTCCTGACTTCAAAAACTTAACAATTACACCTCTGTTCTCCAAGCAGGCTCCTGACTTCACAACTTTAAAACTTACACCTCTATTCTCCATGAGGGCTCCTAACTTCAAAACTTTAACTGCTACTCCTCTGTTCTCCAGTCGGGCTCCTAACTTCATAAGTTTAACAATTACACCTCTATTCTCCAGGCGGGCTCCTAACTTCACAACTTTAACAATTACACCTCTGTTCTCCAAGCGTGCTCCTGACTTCAAGTTTTACAAATTACACCTCTATTCTACAGGCGGGCAACTGACATCAATATTTACAAATCACACCTCTGTTCTCCAAGCGGACTCCTGACTTCAAAACATTAAAACTTACACCTCTATTCTCTAGGCGGGCTCCCTTCTTCAAAACATTAAGAACTACACCTCCGTTCTCGAGGCAGGCTCCGAACTTCAGAACTTTGATAATTACAACTATGTTCTCCAAACGGGCTCCAGACTTCAACAGATTTTAAAACTATACCTTTTGTTCTCCAGGCGGGCTCCTGACTTCAACAATTTAACAATTACAAATTACACCTCTATTCTCTTGGCGAGCTCCTAACTTCGACAACTTAGCAATTACACCTCTGTTGTCCAGGCGGGCTCCTGACTTAAAAACTTTAACGATTTTATCTCTGATCTCCAGGAGGGCTCCTGACTTCAACAACTTAATAAATACACCTCTGTTCTCCAGGCAGGCTCCTGCCTTCACAACTTTAAAACTTACACCTATGTTCTCCAGGCGGGCTCCTAGCTTCAAAACTTTAACAACTACACCTCTGTTCTCTAGGTGGGCTCCTGACTTCACAACTTTAACAATTACACCTCTGTTCTTTAGGCGGGCTCCTCACTTCAACACTTTTAAAAACTATACCTCTGGTCTTCAGGTGTGCTCCTGACTTCAACAACTTAACAATTACAAATAACACATTTGTTCTCCAGGCGGGCTGTAGACTTCGACAACTTAACAATTACACCACCGTTCAACAGGACGACTCCTGATTTCAAAACTTTAGCCATTTCACCTCTGTTCTCCAGGCGGGCTCCTATCTACGACAACTTAGCAATTACACCTCTGTTGTCCAGGCGGGTTCCTGACTTCAAAACTTTAACCATTTTACCTCTGTTCTCCAGGAGGGCTCCTGACTTCAACAACTTAACAATTACACCTCTGTTCTCCAAGCGGACTCCTGACTTCAAAAATTTAACAACTACGCCTCTGTTCTCCAGGTGGGCTCCTGACTTCACACCTTTAACAATTACACCTCTGTTCTCCAGGCGGGATTCTGACTTCAACTTTTACAAATTACACCTCTGTTATCCAGGCGAGCTCCTGACTTCAATGTTTACAAATTACACTTCTTTTCTTGAGGTGGACTCCTAACTTCACAACTTTAGAACTTGCACCTCAGTTCTCCAAGCGGGTCCCTACTTCAAAACATTAACAACTACACCTATGTTCTCCAGGTGGGCTCCTGACTTCATAATTTTAATAATTACACCTCTGTTCTCCTGGCGGGCTCTGGACTTCAACACTTTTAAAAACTATACATTTGTTCTCCAGGCTGGCTCCGGACTTTAACAACTTAACAATTACAAATTACACCTCTATTCTCCAGGCGGGCTCCTGACTTCAAAACTTTAACCATTTTACCTCTGTTCTCCAGGAGGGCTCCTGACTTCAACAACATAACAATTACACCTCTATTCTCCAGGTGGGCTCCTGACTTCACAACTTTAAAACTTACACATATGTTCTCCATGCGGGCTCCTAACTTCAAAACTCTAACAGCTACTCCTCTGTTCTCCAGTAGGGCTCCTAACTTCATAACTTTAACAATTACACCTCTGTTCTCCAGGCGGGCTCCTGACTTCACCACTTTAACAATTACACCTCTGTTCTCCAAGCGGCCTCCTGACTTCAACTTTTACAAATTACACCTCTGTTCTCCAAGCGGGATCCTGACATCAACATTTACAAACTATACCTCTGTTCTCCTGGCGGACTCCTGACTTCAAAACTTTAAAACTTACACCTTTATTCTCCAGGAGGGCTCCCTACTTCAAAACATTTAGAACTATACCTCTGTTCTCCAGGCGGGCTCCGGACTTCACAACTTTGATAATTACACCTCTGCTCTCCAGGCGGGCTCCAGACTTCAACAATTTTTAAAACTATACCTTTTCTTCTCTAGGCGGGCTCCTGACTTCAACAACTTAACAATTACAAATTACAGCTCTATTCTCCAAGCGGGCTCCTAACTTCGACAATTTAGCAATTACACCTCTGTTGTGCAGGCGGGCTCCTGACTTCAAAACTTTAACGATTTTATCTCTGTTCTCCAGGAGGGATCCTGACTTCAACAACTTAACAATTACACCACCGTTCTCCAGGACGACTCCTGATTTCAAAACTTTAACCATTTCACCTCTGTTCTTCAGGCGGGCTCCTATCTGCGACAACTTAGCAATTACACCTCTGTTGTCCAGGCGGGTTCCTGACTTCAAAACTTTAACCATTTTACCTTTGTTCTCCAGGAGGGCTCCTGACTTCAAAAACTTAACAATTACACCTCTGTTCTCCAAACGGACTCCTGACTTCAAAACTTTAACAACTACGCCTCTGTTCTCCAGGTGGGCTCCTGACTTCACACCTTTAACAATTACACCTCTGTTCTCCAGGCGGGATTCTGACTTCAACATTTACAAATTACACCTCTGTTATCCAGGCGAGCTCCTGACTTCAATGTTTACAAATTACACCTCTTTTCTTGAGGCGGACTCCTAACTTCACAACTTTAGAACTTGCACCTCAGTTCTCCAGGCGGGTCCCTACTTTAAAACATTAACAACTACACCTATGTTCTCCAGGTGGGCTCCTGACTTCATAATTTTAATAATTACACCTCTGTTCTCCTGGCGGGCTCTGGACTTCAACACTTTTAAAAACTATACATTTGTTCTCCAGGCTGGCTCCGGACTTTAACAACTTAACAATTACAAATTACACCTCTATTCTCCAGGCGGGCTCCTGACTTCAAAACTTTAACCATTTTACCTCCGTTCTCCAGGAGGGCTCCTGACTTTAACAACATAACAATTACACCTCTATTCTCCAGGCGGGCTCCTGACTTCACAACTTTAAAACTTACACATCTGTTCTCCATGCGGGCTCCTAACTTCAAAACTCTAACAGCTACTCCACTGTTCTCCAGTCGGGCTCCTAACTTCATAACTTTAACAATTACACCTCTGTTCTCCAGGCGGGCTCCTGACTTCACCACTTTAACAATTACACCTCTGTTCTCCAAGTGGCCTCCTGACTTCAACTTTTACAAATTACACCTCTGTTCTCCAAGCGGGCTCCTGACATCAACATTTACAAACTACACCTCTGTTCTCCTGGCGGACTCCTGACTTCAAAACTTTAAAACTTACACCTTTATTCTCCAGGAGGGCTCCCTACTTCAAAACATTAACAACTATACCTCTGTTCTCCAGGCGGGCTCCGGACTTCACAACTTTGATAATTACACCTCTGCTCTCCAGGCGGGCTCCAGATTTCAACAATTTTTAAAACTATACCTTTTGTTATCTAGGCGGGCTCCTGACTTCAACAACTTAACAATTACAAATTGCAGCTCTGTTCTCCAGGCGGGCTCCTAACTTCGACAATTTAGCAATTACACCTCTGTTCTCCAGGCAGGCTCCTGCCTTCACAACTTTAAAACTTACACCTATGTTCTCCAGGCGGGCTCCTAACTTCAAAACTTTAACAACTACACCTCTGTTCTCTAGGCGGGCTCCTGAGTTCACAACTTTAACAATTACAACTTTGTTCTCTAGGAGGGCTCCTGACTTCAACACTTTTAAAAACTATACCACTGGTCTCGAGGTGGGCTCCTGACTTCGACAACTTAACAATTACAAATTACACATTTGTTCTCTAGGCGGGCTCCTGACTTCGACAACTTAACAATTACACCTCCGTTCTCCTGGAAGACTCCTGATTTCAAAACTTTATCCATTTCACCTTTGTTCTCCAGGCGGGCTCCTAACTTCGATTTCTTAGCAATTACACCTCCGTTGTTCAGGCGGGCTCCTAACTTCAAAACTGAACCATTTTACCTCTGTTCTCCAGGAGGGCTCCCGACTTCAACAACTTAATAATTACACCTCTGTTCTCGAGGCGGACTCCTGACTTCACAACTTTATAACTTACACATCAGTTCTCCAGGCGGGCTCCCTACTTCAAAACATTAATAACTACACCTATGTTCTCCAGGCGGGCTCCTGAGTTCACAATTTTAACAATTACATCTCTGGTCTCCTAGCTTCAACAGTTCTAAAAACTATACATTTGTTCTCTAGGCGAGCTCCTGACTTCAAAAACTTAACAATTACAAATTACACCTCTGTTCTCCAGGCGGGCTCCTGACTTCAAAACTTTAACCATTTATCTCTGTTCTCCAGGAGGGCTCGTGACTTCAACAACTTAACAATTACACCTCTGTTCTCCAGGCGGGCTCCTGACTTCACAACTTTAAAACATATACCTCTGTTCTCCATGCAGGCTCCTAACTTCAAAACTTTAACAACTACTTCTCTATTCTCCAGGCGGGCTCCTAACTTCACAACTTTAACAATTACACCTCTGTTCTCCAGGCGGGCTCCTGACTTCAACAACTTAACAATTACACCTCTGTTCTCCAGGCGGGCTCCTGACTTCAACACTTTTAAAAACTATACCTCTGTTCTCCACGCGGGCTCCTGACTTCAACAACTTAACAATTACAAATTACACCTATGTTCTCTAGATGGGCTACTAACTTCGACAAATTTACAATTACAACTCTATTCTCCCGGCGGGCTCCTGACTTCAATAACTTAACAATTACACCTTTGTTCTCCAGGCGGGCTCCCGACTTCACAACTTTTAAACTTACACCTCTGTTCTCCAGGTGGGCTCCTAACTTCAAAACATTAACAACTACACCTCTGTTCTCCAGGCTGGCTACTGACTACACAGCTTTAATAATTACACCTCTCTTCTCCAGGCGGGCTCCTGACTTCAACACTTTTAAAAACTATACCTATGTTCTTCAGGAGGGCTCTTGATTTCAATAACTTAACAATTATAAATTATAGCTCTGTTCTCCTGGCGGGCTCCTGACTTCGACAACTTAGCAATTACACATCTGTTCTCCATGCAGGCTCCTGATTTCAAAACTTTAACCATTTCACCTCTGTTCTCCAAGCGGGCTCCTAACTTCAACAACTTAACAATTACACCTCTGTTCTACATGCGGGCTCCTAACTTCACAACTTTTAAACTTGCACTTCTGTTCTCCAGGCGGGCTCCTGACTTCAAAACTTTAACAACTACGCCTTTATTCTCAAGGCGGGCTCCTGACTTCACAACTTTAACAATTACACCTCTGTTCTCCAAGTGGGCTCCTGACTTCAACTTTTACAAATTACACCTCTGTTCTCCAGGCGAGCTCCTGACTTCAATGTTTACAAATTACACCTCTGTTCTCGAGGCGGACTCCTGACTTCACAACTATAAAACTTACACCTTTGTTCTGCAGGCGGGCTCCCTACTTCAAAACATTAACAACTACACCTCTGTTCTCCAGGCGGGCTCCGGACTTCACAATTTTAACAATTACACCTCTGTTATCCTGGCGGGCTCCTGACTTCAACACTTTTAAAAACTATACATTTTTTCTCCAGGCGGGATCCTGACTTCAACAACTTAACAATTACAAATTTTACCTCTGTTCTCCAGGGGGCTCCTGACTTCAACAACTTAACAATTACACCTCTGTTCTCCAGGCGGGCTCCTGACTTCACAACTTTAAAACTTACACCTCTGTTCTCCAGGCAGGCTCCTAACTTCAAAACTGTAACAACTACTCATCTTTTCTCCAGGAGGGCTCCAAAATTCACAACTTTAACAATTACACCTCTCTTTTCCAGGCGGGCTCCTGACTTTAACACTTTTAAAAACTATACCTCTGTTCTCCAAGCGGGCTCCTGATTTCAATAACATAACAATTACAAATTATACCTCTGTTCTCCTGGCGGGCTCCTAACTTCGACAACTTAGCAATTACACCTTTGGTCTCCAGGCGGGCTCCTGACTTCAAAACTTCAACCATTTTACTTATGTTCTCCAGGAGGGCTCCTGACTTCAACAACTTAACAATTACACCTCTGTTCTCCAGGCGGGCTCCTGACTTCACCACTTTAAAACTTACACCCCTATTCTCCAGGCGATCTCCTGACTTCAAAACTTTAACAACTACTCCTCTGTTGTCCAGGCGCGCTCCTAACTTCACAGCTTTAGCAATTACACCTCTGTTCTCCAGGCGGGCTCCTGACTTCAACACTTTTAAGAACTATAACTCTGTTCTCCAGGAGGGCTTCTGATTTCAACAACTTAACAACTAGAAATTACACCTATGTTCTCCTGGCGGGCTCCTGACTTAGAACACTTAGCAATTACACCACTTTTCTCCAGGCGGGCTCCTGACTTCAACAACTGAACAATTACACCTCTATTCTCCAGGCGAGCTCCATGCTTCATAACTTTAAAACTTACACCTCTGTTCTCCAGGCGGGCCCCTGACTTCAAAACTTTAACAATTACACCTCTGTTCTCCAGGTGGACTCCTGACTTCAACACTTTTAAAAACTATGCCTCTGTTCTCCAGGCGGGCTCCTCACTTCAACAACTTAACAGTTATAAATTACACCACTGTTTTCCAGGCGGTCTCCTGACTTCGACAAATTAGCAATTACACCTCTGTTCTCCAGGCGGGCTCCTGACTTCAAAACTTAAACCATTTTACCTCTGTTCTCCAAGAGGGCTCCTGACTTCAACAACTTAACAATTGCACCTCTTTTTTCCAGGCGGGCCTCTAACTTAAAAACATTAAAACTTACACCTCTATTCTCTAGGCGGGCTTCTGACTTCAAAACATTAACAACTACACCTCTGTTCACCAAGCGGGCTCCTGACTTCAAAACTTTTAAAAACTATACCTCTGTTCTCCAGGCGGGCTCCTGACTTCAACAACTTAACAATTACGAATTACACCTCTATTCTCCAGGCGGGCTCCTGACTTCGACAACTTAGCAATTACACCTCTGTTCTCCAGGGGGGCTCCTGGCTTCAAAACTTTAACCATTTTACCTCTGTTCTCCAAGAGGGCTCCTGACTTCAACAACTTAACAATTGCACCTCTGTTTTCCAGGCGGGCCTCTAACTTAAAAACATTAAAACTTACACCTCTATTCTCTAGGCGGGCTCCTGACTTCAAAATATTAATAACTACACCTCTGTTCTCCAGGCGAGCTCCTGACTTCACAACTTTAACAACTACACATCTGTTCTCCAGGCTGGCTCCTGACTACACAGCTTTAACAATTACACCTCTGTTCTCCTGACGGGCTCCTAACTTCAACACTTTTAAAAACTATACCTCTATTCTCCAGGAGGGCTCCTGATTTCAACAACTTAACAATTACAAATTACACCTCTGTTCTCTTGGCGGGCTCCTGACTTCGACAACTTAGCAATTACACCTCTGTTCTCCAGGCGGGCTTATGACTTCAAAACTTTAACCATTTTACTTGTGTTCTCCAGGAGGGCTCCTGACTTCAACAATTTAATAAATTACACCTCTGTTCTTCAGGTGAGCTCCTGACTTCACAACTTTAAAACTTACACCACTGTTCTCCAGGCGGACTCCAAACATCAAAACTTTAACAACCACTCATCTGTTCTCCAGGCGGGCTCCTAACTTCAACACTTTTAAAAACTATACCTCTGTTCTCCAGGCGTTCTCCAGAATTTGACAACTTAACAATTACAAATTACACCTCTGTTCTCCAGACGGGCTCCTAACTTCGACAACTTAGCAATTACACCTCTGTTCTCCAGGCGGGCTCCTAACTTCAACAACTTAACAATTACACCTCTGTTCTCCAGGCAGGCTCCCGACTTCATAACTTTAAAACTTACACCTCTGTTCTCCAGGTGGGCTCCTGACTTCAAAAGTATAACAACTACACCTTTGTTCTCCAGGAGGGCTCATGACTACACAACTTTAACAATTACACCTCTGTTCTCCAGGTGGGCTCTTGACTTCAACTCTTTTAAAAACTATACCTCTGTTCTCCAGGCGGGCTTCTGATTTCAACAACTTAACAATTACAAATTACACCTCTGTTCTCCTGGCAGGCTCCTGACTTTGAACACTTAGCAATTACACCTCTGTTCTCCATGCGGGCTCGTGACTTCAAAACTATAACCATTTTACCTCTGTTCTCCAGGAGGGCTCCTAACTTAAACAACTTAACAACTACTCATCTGTTCTCCAGGCGGGCTCCTAACTTCAACACTTTTAAAAACTATACCGTTGTTCTCCAGGCGTTCTCCTGAATTTGACAACTTAACAATTACAAATTACACCTCTGTTCTCCAGACGGGCTCCTAACTTCGACAACTTAGCAATTACACCTTTGTTCTCCAGGCGGGCTCCTAACTTCAACAACTTAACAATTACACCTCTGTTCTCCAGGCGGGCTCCTAACTTCATAACTTTAAAACTTACACCTCTGTTCTCCAGGTGGGCTCCTGACTTCAAAAGTATAACAACTACACCTTTGTTCTCCAGTAGGGCTCCTGACTACACAACTTTAACAATTACACCTCTGTTCTCCAGGCGGGCTCTTGACTTCAACTCTTTAAAAACTATACCTCTGTTCTCCAGGCGGGCTTCTGATTTCAACAACTTAATAATTACAAATTACACCTTTGTTCTCCTGGCAGGCTCCTGACTTCGAACACTTAGCAATTACACCTTTGTTCTCCATGCGGGCTCCTGACTTCAAAAATATAACCATTTTACCTCTGTTCTCAAGGAGGGCTCCTAACTTAAACAACTTAACAATTACACCTCAGTTCTCCAGGCGGGCTCCTGACTTTACAACTTTAAAACTTACACCTATGTTCTCCAGGCGGGCTCCTCACTTAAAAACTTTTACAACTACACCGATGTTCTCCAGGCGGGATCCTGACTTCACAACTTTAACAAATACACCTCTGTTCTCCAGGTGGGCTCCTGACTTCACAACTTTAAAACTTACACCTCTGTTCTCTAGGCGGGCTCCCCACTTCAAAACATTAAAAATTACTCCTTTGTTCTCCTGGCGGGCTCCTAACTTCAACAACTTAACAATTACAAATTACACCTCTATTCTCAAGGCGGGCTCCTGACTTCGACAACTAAGCAATTACACCTCTGTTCTCCAGGCGGGCTCCTGACATCAAAACATTAACCATTTCAGCTCTGTTCTCCAGGAGGGCTCCTGACTTTAACAACTTAACAATTACACCTCTGTTCTCGAAGCGGGCTCTTGACTTCACAACTTTAAAACTTACACCTCTATTCTCCAAGTGGCCTCCTGACTTCGAAACTTTAACAACTACGCCTCTGTTCTCCATGCGGGCTCCTGACTTTAAAACTTTAAATCTTACACCTCTATTCTCCAGGCGGGCTCCTGACTTCAAAACTTTAACAACAACGCCCCTGTTGTCCAGGCGGGCTCCTGACTTTACAACTTTAACAATTACACCTCTGTTCTCTAGGCGGGCTCTTGACTTCAACTTTTACAAATTACACCTCTGTTCTCCATGCGGGCTCCTGACATCATCATTTACAAATTACACCTCTGTTCTCCAGGCGGACTCCTGACTTCACAATTTTAAAACTTACACCTCTTTTCTCCAGGCGGGCTCCGGACTTCACAACTTTGATAATTACACCTCTGTTCTCCAGGCGGGCTCCTGACTTCAACACTTTTAAAAACTATACCTTTGTTCTCCAGGCGTGCTCCTGACTTTAACAATTTTAAAAACTATACCTTTGTTCTCCAGGTGGGCTCGTGGCTTCAACAACTTAACAATTACAAATTACACCTCTGTTCTCCAGGCAGGCTCCTAACTTCGACAACTTAGCAATTACACCTCTGTTGTCCAGGCGGGCTCCTGTCTTCAAAACTTTAACCATTTTACCTATTTTCTCCAGGAGGGCTCCTAACTTCAACAACTCAAGAATTACACATTTATTCTCCAGGCGGGCTCATGTTTTCACAACTTTAAAACTTACACCTCTATTCTCCAGGCGAGCTTCTAACTTCAAAACTTTAATAATTACACCTCTGTTCTCTAGGCGGGCTTCTAACTTCACAACTTTAATATTTATGCCTCTGTTCTCTAGGCGGGCTCCTGACTTCAACACTTTTAAAAACTATACCTCTGGTCTCCAGGCGGGCTCCTGACTTCAAAACTTTAACCATTTTACCTCTGTTCTCTAGGAGGGCTCCTGACTTCAACAACTTAACAATTACACCTCTGTTCTCCTGGCGGGCTCCTGACTTCACAACTTTAAAACATACACATTTATTCTCTATGCGGGTTTCTGACTTCACAACTTTAACAATTACACCTCTGTTCTCCAGCCGAGCTCCTGACTTCAACACTTAACAATTACAAATTACACCTCTATTCTCCAAACGGGTTCCTGACTTCGACAACTTTACAAATTACACCTCTGTTCTCCAGGCGGGCTCCTGACATCAACATTTACAAATTACACCTCTGTTCTCTAGGAGGACTCCTGACTTCACAACTTTAAAACTTACACCTCTATTCTCCAGGCAGGCTCCCTACTTCAAAGCATTAACAACTACACCTTTGTTCTCCAAGCGGGCTCCGGACTTTACAACTTTGATAATTACACCTCTGTTCTCCAGGCGGGCTCCTGACTTCAACACTTTTAAAAACTATACCTTTGTTCTCCAAGCGGGCTCCTGACTTTAACAATTTTAAAAGCTATACCTTTGTTGTCCAGGCGGGCTCCTGACTTCAACAACTTAACAATTACAAATTACACCTTTGTTCTCCAGGCGGGCTCCTAACTTTGACAACATAGCAATTACACCTCTGTTGTCCAGGCGGGCTCCTGACTTCAAAACTTTAACCATTTTACCTCTATTCTCCAGGAGGGCTCCTGACTTCAACAACCTAACAATTACACCTATGTTCTCCAGGCGGGCTCCTGACTTCACAACTTTAACAATTACACCTCTGTTCTCCAGGCGGGCATCTGACTTTAGCACTTTTAAAAACTATACCTCTGGTCTCCAGGCAGGCTCCTGATTTAAACAACTTAACAATTACAAATTACACCTCTGCTCTCCTGGCGGGCTCCTGACTTCGACAACTTAGCAATTACACCTCTGTTCTCCAGGCAGGATTATGACTTCAAAACTTCAACCATTTTACTTCTGTTCTCCAAGAGGGATCCTGACTTTAACAACTTAATAAATTACACCACTGTTCTTCAGGTGGGATCCTAACTTCACAACTTTAAAACTTACACCACTATTCTCCAGGCGGGCTCCTAACTTCAAAACATTAACAATTACACCTTTGTTCTCTTGGCGGGCTCCTGACTTCACAACTTTAATATTTACATCTCTATTCTCTAGGCTGACTCCTGACTTCAACACTTTTAAAACTATACCTCTGGTCTCCAGGCGGGCTCCTGATTTAAACAACTTAACAATTACAAATTACACCTCTGCTCTCCTGGCGGGCTCCTGACTTCGACAACTTAGCAATTACACCTCTGTTCTCCAGGCGGGCTTATGACTTCAAACCATCAACCATTTTACTTCTGTTCTCCAAGAGGGCTCCTGTCTTCAACAACTTAATAAATTACACCTTTGTTCTTCAGGTGGGCTCCTAACTTCACAACTTTAAAACTTACACCACCGTTCTCCAGGGGGGCTCATAACTTCAAAACTTTAACAACTACTCCTCTGTTCTCCATGCGGGCTCCTAACTTCAACACTTTTAAAAACTATAGCTCTGTTCTCCAGGCGGGCTCCTGACTTCAACAACTTAACAATTACAAATTACACCTCTGTTCTCCAGACGGGTTCCGAACTTCGACAACTTTACAATTACACCTCTGTTCTCCAGGCGGGCTCCTAACTTCAACAACTTAACAATTACACCTCTGTCCTCCAGGCGGGCTCCTGACTTCATAACTTTAAAACTTACACCTTTGTTCACCAGGGGGGCTCCTGACTTCAAAAGTATAACAACTACATCTCTGTTCTCCAAGGGTGCACCTGACTACACAACTTTAACAATTACACCTCTGTTCTCCAAGCGGGCTCCTGTCTTCAACTCATTTAAAAATTATACCTCTGTTCTCCAGGCGGGCTTCTGATTTCAACAACTTAACAATTACAAATTACACCTCTATTCTTCTGGCGGGCTTCTGAATTCGAACACTTAGCAATTACACATGTGTTCTCCATGCGTGCTCCTGACTTCAAAACCTTAACCATTTTACGTCTGTTCTCCATGAGGGCTCCTGACTTTAACAACTTAACAATTACACCTCTGTTCTCCAGGCGGGCTCTTGACTTTACAACTTTAAAACTTACACCTATGTTCTCCAGGCGGGCTCCTAACTTCAAAACTTTAACAATTACACCTCTGTTCTCTAGGCGAGCTCCTGACTTCACAACTTTAATAATTACACCGTTGTTCTCTAGGCAGGCTCCAGACTTCGACACTTCTAAAAACTATACCTATGGTCTCCAGGCGGGCTCCTCACTTCGACAACTCAACAATTACACCTCTGTTCTCTAGGCGAGCTCCTGACTTCACAACTTTAATAATTACACCGTTGTTCTCTAGGCAGGCTCCAGACTTCGACACTTCTAAAAACTATACCTATGGTCTCCAGGCGGGCTCCTCACTTCGACAACTCAACAATTACACCTCTGTTCTCTAGGCGAGCTCCTGACTTCACAACTTTAATAATTACACCGTTGTTCTCTAGGCAGGCTCCAGACTTCGACACTTCTAAAAACTATACCTATGGTCTCCAGGCGGGCTCCTCACTTCGACAACTTAACAATTACACCTCTGTTCTCCAGGCGGACTCCTGACTTCACAACTTTAAAACTTACACCTC
Organism: Nicotiana glauca; assembly: GCA_026770625.1. NCBI lineage: Eukaryota > Viridiplantae > Streptophyta > Magnoliopsida > Solanales > Solanaceae > Nicotiana > Nicotiana glauca. Next base: position 55,480 of record MU781824.1, read on the forward strand.
TGTTCTCCAGGCGGGCTCCTGACTTCAACAACTTAACAATTACAAATTACACCTCTATTCTCAAGGCGGGCTCCTGACTTCGAAACTAAGCAATTGCACCTCTGTTCTCCAGAAGAGCTCCTGACTTTAACAACTTAACAATTATACCTCTGTTCTCCAAGCGGGCTCTTGACTTCACAACTTTAAAACTTAAACCTCTGTTCTCCAAGCGGGCTCCTAACTTCAAAACTTTAACAATTAAGCCTCTGTTCTCCAGGCGGGATCCTGACTTTACAACTTTAAAACTTACACCTCTATTCTCCAGGCGGGCTCCTGACTTCAAAACTTTAATAACTACGCCCATGTTCTCCACACGGGCTCCTGACTTTACAACTTTAACAATTACACCTCTGTTCTTTAGGCGGGCTCCTGACTTCAACTTTTACAAATTACACCTCTGTTGTCCATGCAGGCTCCTGACATCAATGTTTACAAATTACACCTCTGTTCTCAAGGCGGACTCCTGACTTCACAACTTTAAAATTTACACCTCGGTTCTCCAGGCGGGCTCCCTACTTCAAAGCATTAACAACTACATCTCCGTTCTCCCGGCGGGCTCCGTACTTCACAACTTTGATAATTACACCTCTGTTCTCCAGGCGGGCTCCTGACTTCAACACTTTTAAAAACTATACCTTTGTTCTCCAGGCGGGCTCCTGAATTTAACCCTTTTAAAAACTATACCTTTGTTCTCCAGGCGGGCTCCTGACTTCAACAACTTAACAATTACAAAGTACACCTTTGTTCTCCAGGCGGGCTCCTAACTTTGACAACTTAGCAATTACACCTCTGTTGTACAGGCGGGCTCCTGACTTCAAAACTTTAACCATTTTACCTCTGTTCTCTAGAAGGGCTCCTAACTTCAACAACTCAACAATTACACCTCTTTTCTCCAGGCGGGCTCCTGACTTCACAACTTTAAAACTTACACCTCTGTTCTCCAGGCGTGCTACTAACTTCAAAACTTTAACAATTACACCTCTGTTCTCTAGGCGAGCTCCTGACTTCACAACTTTAATAATTACAC
>MU781826.1:0-29462 GCA_026770625.1 Nicotiana glauca
TGCCAAACATGAGATTGGTTCTTTCATGGATTGTTATGCGGGCTATCACCAGATTTTGATGGATGAGGAAGACGTGGAAAAGACGACATTCATTACGCCTTAGGGAACTTACTGTTATAGGGTTATGCCGTTTGGGTTGAAGAACGCAGGGGCAACATACATGAGGGCGATGACCACTATGTTCCATGATATGATGCATCGAGAAATTGAAGTTTATGTGGATGACGTGATTATAAAGTAAAGAAAGCAGTGTGATCATGTTAAAGACCTGAGGAAGTTTTTCCAGAGGCTTCGCAGGTACAATCTCAAACTTAATCCAGCAAAGTGTGCGTTTGGAGTCCCGACAGGGAAGTTGTTGGGGTTTGTGGTAAGTCGACAAGGTATTGAATTAGACCCGTCCAAAATCAAAGCCATTTAGGAGCTACCACCGCCAAAGAGCAAGAAAGAAGTGATGAGTTTGCTCGGCAGGTTGAATTATATTAGCAGGTTTATTGCTCATCTTACAACGACTTGCGAGCCTATCTTTAAGCTGCTAAAGAAAGATGCTGTGGTCAGATGGACGGATGAATGTCAGGCAGCATTTGACAAAATTAAGGAGTATTTGGCCAGTCCACCTGTGTTGGTTCCACCAGAGCCGGGAAGACCCTTGATCCTTTATCTGACAGTGTTGGATAATTCTTTTGGCTGTGTACTGGGGAAGCATGATGTTACGGTAAAGAAAGAGCAAGCAATTTACTACCTCAGCAAGAAGTTCACATTTTACGAGGTAAAATACACTCAGCTTGAGAGGACATGTTGCGTATTGACCTGGGTTGCACAGAAGTTGAAACATTACCTGTCAGCATATAACACTTATCTCATCTCGTGGTTGGATATATTGAAATACATTTTTTAGAAGCCCATGTCCACAGGGAGGCTCGCAAAGTGGCAAATCTTTCTCACGGAATTTGATATTGTATACGTGAACCGTACTGCGATGAAAGCACAAGCAGTGGCTGATCACCTAGCGGAGAATCCAGTTGATGATGAATATCAACCTTTGAAAACATACTTTCCTGATGAGGAGACAATGCATATTGAGGAATCAGAACAAGATGAAAAACTTAGGTGGAAGTTGTTCTTTAATGGGGCTGCCAATAACAAAGGCGTTGGGATATGAGCGGTACTTATTTCTGAGACAGGGCAGCACTGCCCTGTTACAGCTCAGCTTCGTTTTTACTGCACCAATAACATGGTTGAATACGATGCATGTATCTTGGGTTTAAGGTTGGCTATAGACATGGGTGTCCAGGAGATCTTGGTCATGGGCGACTCGGATCTTTTGGTACACCAGATCCAGGGAGAATGGGAAACACGATATTTAAAGCACATACCGTACCGGCAATGTTTGCATGAACTTTGTTAACGGTTTCAGTCAATAGATTTCAGGCAATTCCAAGGATTCATAATGAAGTCGCTGATGCTTTGGCCACTTTGGCATCGATGTTGCATCATCCAGATAAGGCATACGTTGACCCATTGCAGATTCAGGTTCGAGATCAGCATGCCTATTGTAACATGGTGGAGGAAGAGCTTGATGGAGAGCCGTGGTTTCATGATATCAAAGAATACCTCAGAATGGGAGTATATCCGATACAGGCCACGGGAGACCAAAAGACAGCCATTAGACGCTTAGCAAGCGGATTTTTCTTTAGTGGAGGAGTGTTGTACAAAAGAACTCCAGATCTTGGTTTATTGAGGTGCATGGGTGCTACACAGGCTACAACTATCATGATTGAGGTACATGCAGGAGTTTGTGGACCTCATATGAGTGGATATGTACTGGCCAAGAAGATTCTTCGAGCAAGATATTATTGGCTCGCTATGGAACGCGATTGTATCAGTTTCGTACGCAAATGTCATCAGTGTCAAGTACATGGAGATTTGATTCATTCTCCTCCATATGAGTTGCACATAATGTCAGCACCATGGCCCTTCGTTGCTGGGGGGGTGGATGTCATTGGGCCAATCGAGCCAGAAGCATCTAATAGGCACAGGTTTATTCTAGTAGCCATTGATTACTTCACTAAGTGGGTTGAAGCAAAAACTTTCAAATCGGTGACCAAGAAGGCAGTGGTCGATTTTGTGCATTTCAAATATTATTTGTCGATTCGGAATTTCGAAGGTGATTATCACAAATAATGGTGCCAATCTCAACAGTCATCTAATGGCGGAAACACGTTAGCAGTTTAAGATCACGCACCACAATTCTACCCAATATCGTCCTAAGGCGAATGGAGCAGTCGAGGCAGCTAACAAGAACATCAAGAAGACACTTCGGAAAATGGTGGAAGGGTCTAGGCAATGGCATGAGAAATTACCTTTTGCTCTATTAGGCTATCGCACTACTGTTCACACTTTAGTAGGAACAACTTCGTATTCATTGGTGTACGATACGGAGGCAGTAATACCAACAGAAGTTGAAATACCATCCCTTCGGATTATTGCTGAAGCAAAAATTGATGATGATGAGTGGGTCAAAGCCCGTTTGGAACAATTGAACTTGATTGATGAAAAATGATTGGCAGCAGTATGTCACGGACAATTATACCAACAGAGAATTGCAAGAGCATATAACAAGAAAGTGCGTTCGCGGAAGTTTGAAGTATGGCAATTGGTGTTGAGGCGTATCTTACCTCACTGGGCTGAAGCAAAAGGAAAATTCGCTCCCAACTGGCAGGGGCCATTTGTTGTAACACGAGTGTTGTCCAATGGTGCAATGTATCTAACAGATGTGGAAAGGAAATGTGTAGAAATGGCTATCAATTCTGATGCAGTCAAGAGATATTATGTATGATTTCTTTATCTTTATGTACCTAATTATATTTGACATATTTTGAGATCAAAATGACGAAGGCATTTTGTTCTGCTATCTAAACACTTTATCCTTTGTTATCCCTTTGAGCCTTATTATATTTCGTATCCATTTTTCGGAATCAACAACAAAACTCAAGAACCCGAGCAAGGAAATTAAATGGAGAAACAGGAGAAAGATAGAAAAGAAAAAGAAAGAAAGAAAAAAAAATAGAAGAAATAAAAAGAAAAGAAAAGAAAATAAAGAAAAGAAAAGAAAGAAAAAGAAGAAAAGAAAGAAAAGAAAAGAAAGAAAATGAAAAAAGAAAGAAAGAAAAAAAAATAGAAGAAATAAAAAGAAAAGAAAAGAAAGAAAAAGAAGAAAAGAAAGAAAAGAAAAGAAAGAAAATGAAAAAAGAAAGAAAGAAGAATGGAAGAAAGGAAACATCGCAACAACAAAGCGATTCTATGACTTGAACTACGTTTGACTTGATCCCGGAAGGGAACGTAGACAGCCTCACTGAGGTTCAGTCATAACAAAGGAAAAGCCCAAAAATCCCCAAGAATGAAACCGGGGCAGAAGTTATAGTTGTTGCGAGAAATATGATTCAAAAAGTTGTAATTTTGAACCCACGTTTGAATTATTTTGAGCCTTTATACCCTTCTTTCTAAACCCCCTCCAAAAGCCACATTATGGTCCAAAGAAAGACCTTCTGATCAATTTTAAGAAATGTCAATACAAGCAGGTAAAGCGATTCATATTGAGGACAACACTCTGGGGCCAGAAGGAAAATGATAAAAATGAGAGAGTCTTATTGGTGAAAACCCTCACGGGCACCGTAAGGCGAAGTGAGTTTGAGAGACATTAAAAATGAAAGAATCATATTGGTGAAAACCCTCACGGGCACCGTAAGGCGAAAGTGAGTTTTCAGATGGAAAGATGAAAGAAGTCTAAGTTTGAAAGGTGTTAAGAAACATGGCAAAATGAGCAAGGTTTGGGTTTTGGCGACAGTTGGTGGTGAAAGTATGAAACAACAAATGTGGCAATTGAAAGTTGATTGGTGGGACAGACTAGGTTGGTTAATCCAAAATGCATGGCACGATCAAAGGAATCAGCCTTTCCACTCAGATAAGTCCTATCCTTTTTCTATTTATTACAACTCATTCATTTTTAGAGTCTTTCTATCCTCAAAACCTTCGAGGTCATTGCATTTCATTCTCTTGAAGTCTGTCTATAAGACGTTTCAGTGTCAGTTCTATTCAAAAACAAAAGAAGGATGTCAAAGCTAACTATCAGCTTCCCAGTTGTATGGCACAACGAGGTTGAGACATGTCAAAGAAATTAAAGCATGAAGGACCAAGGGAAGTCCCATCAGTGGGGTAATCAAATAATTGTGAGGGAGAAGCAAAGTTTCACACGAAGGAGACAGAAACACAAAATAGCAATACGGGGTAAAACATTTGGGTCATCAAGATAAGAGGGTTGAAGGTCAGCCGGGAAGTCGTGGCATGTCAAAACAAGTCCAAAGAAGCAAGTCAAAGCAGAGTTGGAAACAGGAGCATGGCCAACAAGAATGCCAGCAGCTAACCACCATTTTATATTACAAATCTTTCTTTGATTAAAACAAGGGCAGAAAATTTTCTTGGTAAGCAGAAGCCCACCTGGATAATAAGGGAATACTTTCCAAGGTAGTAAGCAGGAGCCCACCTGAAGAACAAGGGAATATTTTAATGCAGCAAGCAGGAGCCCACCTGAAGAATAAGGGAATACATTTCAAGCACAGCAGTCAGGCACCCACCTGAAGAACAAGGGAAGTATAATGCAAGTCTTATCTTTCAAGTTTAATATTCGGTAACATAACGCGCCCAGTTATCAAACTGGGGCAGAAAATTTTCTTTGCTTTGTATGGTTGTTGCAAGCAGGAGCCCACCTGAAGAACAAGGGAATACCTTTCAAATTCAGCAAGCAGGAGCCCACCTGAAGAATAAGGGAATATCTTTCAAAATTCAGCAAGCAAGAGCCCACCTGAGGAACAAGGGAATATCTTTCAAAATTCAGCAAGCAGGAGCGCACCTGAAGAATACGGGAATACTTTTCAAGCATGGCAGTCAGGAGCCCACCTGGAGAACAAGGGAATACCTTTTCAAGCATCGTAAGCAGGAGCCCACCTGGAGAATAAGGGAATACCCTTTTCAAGCATCATAAGCAGGAGCCCACCTGAAAAATGGACACATATTTCAAATTGTGGCAGTCGAACATCAACAAGAGGAATGACAGAACATCAAGGCAACAACAAGAATTTCATTGGAGGAACACAAGATACAAGTTCAAGGCAACACAAGAGCAAGTTTGAAGATTTTAGATAGGACTTTTGTAATTCAGCAAGCAGTCAGCAGCAGCAAGCGCAGTGAAATCACAGCTCCTGGTAGTCCCAGCTACCAGACACTCCCGAACTACACTAACCTGATTCCTGTTTAGCCCAGGATATGTAGGCAACCTCTGAAGCAGGGTGCGGTCAAGCTTTTCAAAAAATGCTTCACACGGAATGTTCAAACGGGCGAAAATCGCTCGTATTTGCTCACTTATCTTTGCACAAAAACTCTTCGTGTTTCCGAGCAAAGAGGGGCAGCTGTGAGCACGTGATTTTTGCTCTATAAACCGGTGAACGCTCTCACGAATAGTAGCAACCAAGGCTGGTGCATTCCTATCCAAACTGGTGTAACGGACAGCATACTCTGAAACAGTCATAGCACCCTGGCGCAAATGCTCAAATTTTGTGCGCCATGCGTCCCGGACACTCTAAGGAACATACTCTCATAGGAACAGATTAAAAAACTAAGCCTAGGTCAGTGAAGCAGCCGCATCTGGACTGTCTAACTCATAGGTGCGCCACCAATCATAGGCGGCCCCTCGAAGCTGGAAGGTAGTGAAAGAAACTTCGCTCGATCCAGAAATACCCATAATATGGAGAATACGGTAATACTCATCAAGAAATCCCAAAGAATCCTCTGATGCTAACCCACTGTATACCGGATGATCATATTTCTTGAACCTCTCAAGTCTCCATTGCTCATCCTCTAAAGCTGCTACCCTATCCTCGGGATAAACTAGTACTGCAGGCAGCGTAGGTATAACCTCTAGGACCTGCTCAACATGCACTCGCTGCTTAGGAGTACAGGCGGCGGGAGCCTATACTCCTCCCCCGACTTGGGATATGGTTGCAGCAAGGAGAAGCAACCTGCCTGAGCCAAGGTGGTGTACATACTCATAAATTGTGCTAAAGTCTCCTAGAGTGTTGGAGTAGTAATGGCACATGTATCGGGTGTCTGGACTCCGGCTGGTACTGCTGGTGGTGCCTCGGCGGTGCTCGTGCGGGTGCTCTGGCTGCACCATAAGCGCGTCCTTAGCCTCTACCCCATCCCCGGCCTCTGACGACTGCAGTAGGGGGCGCGGGTGCCTGATCATCTCGAGTAGTACGTGTCCTCACCATATGTGAGAGAATAGAAAGACAAAAATTTAGTTTTGATATCAAAATATCGCACGACAAGGAAATCAAATGAGGTGGAATTTTTCCTAACTGTTACATAGCCTCTCGTAGATAAGTATAGATGTCTCCGCATTGATCAGCGAGACTCTAATAAACAAGCCTATATTTCGTGACTCCTATGAACCTAGAGCTCTGATACCAACTTGTCATGATCCCAGTTTGCCCTCCATGAACATGTCATGACGGCACCTAGTCCCTATGACTAGGTAAGCCTAACAATGCGGAAACAGATAACTTACCGTATTAGATAATTTAAAATTGAACAACTAGAAGAAAAGCTGTGTATAAATGCCGTTCGGCACATACAACTCTATACCACAGAAGCCTACAATATCATCCTAAAACACAAAAACTCACGGGAACACAAGCTAATAAAATGTAATACACAGATCTAACTCCAGAATGTCTAGAACTACAGTAAGAAAGGAAGGCTAACTCCTAAAAGATAGAATAAGATAGAGACTCCTTGGTCTGCGGGCGCGGTAGATGTACCTCGAAGTATCTGCTAGATCTCTCCACCTCAAGGATGATACGCCTGGGTAGAGGTACCTAGATCTGCACATGAAAAAATGCGCAGAAAGGGCATGAGTACACCACAGTAGTACTCAATAAGTGCCAAGCCTAACCTCAGCTGGGTAGTGACGAGGAAGGTTAGGGCCCTACTGAGATAAACATACATATATACATATATACATATATATATATATATATATATATATATATATATATAATGAAATTATAAGGCAATAAGCAATAAAACTGAGAGTCTATAATGAGGATCTACATAGTATAATAAAAACGCAATAACGGAAATGGAGAATAAGGCAAATTACAAGGAAATACTATTTTCAACAAAAATGATAACCGGAGGATCTCTTGGTATCCCGAGGATCTCTTAGTATCCTCAATTAATATGCTAGGGATCTCTTGGTATCCTGAGGATCTCTTGGTATCCTCAATAACTTTGTCAGGGATCTCTTGGTATCCTCAGGATCTCTTGGTATCCTCAATATATATGTGCTGGGGATCTCCGTGTATCCCTCACCTCAGTCCAGATCATAATTACGCATGGGGATCTCCCAGGATGCCGTCCCGTAGCCCAAATGTAAACACACAGCAGCAACTCAATGATATCAAATAAATACTAAGTCCGTAATAAGTAAATAGTAAATACTAGCCTAATATTCTTCACGTAATGCAATTAAGACAGTTTAAGCAAATAGGCAATTGATTCAACTATGCATACTCTTCTAAACTAATGCAGGCTGTAATTGCAAGCAGAATAAACAAGTAAGAAAAGAACTCAGTTTGAACACTTAAAGTAAAACCAGATTTTTCAACAATTATCTCAAGTACATGCCCGTCACCACACGTACAAGGCATTCAATTACCAAATATCATATCCTAAGGGGAAAGGTCCCCCCACACAAGGTTAGACAAGCCACTTACCTCTAACCAGCTCCAAAATCAACTCGAAACCACATGTTTGCCACGAGTATCCAACTCCAAATGGCCCAAATCTATCAATTCAATTACATATCGTAAATAATATCTCAAGCAACTAATTCTACAATTTAATTCAAAGCTAAGACGCGAAATTAGGTAAAATATCCAAAATGCCCCTTAGGTCAACATCTCGGAATCGGATGAAATTAGCATTTTCAGAACCCTCGTACTCTCACGAGTCTACCCATATAAAAATCTCACATATCGGAGGTCAAACACTCACTCAAAACTCAATAATTCGGTCTATGAAGTTTTACCAATTTTTCATTCAAAATCCGAAATTAAAGGAGGAATTTATGGTTAGATTATTGGGTTACAAGAAAAAAGGAGTTTAGAATCGTTACCCAATCAATGTCTCTAAAAAACCCTCAAAATCTCACCCAAATCCGAGCTCTCAAGCTTGAGTTTTGGTAAAAATTGCTAAACCCTCATTTTGAAATATTTATAACTGCCCAGATATTTAATGCACCGCGAACGCGGAGGAAGTCACACATTTGTGAAGAAGGAAAATTAGGCTGCCAAGAAAAGGCCATCGTTATCACGAGAAGAGGAATGCGAACACGGAGAGTAAAAAAGTTGTGGCCCAGAAATTTTTCTACTCAAATGCATGTACTAGTACGCGAATGTGATGAGGGAACCTGCAAGGCTATATGAATGCAAGTGGCTTAACGCGAACGCGATGAGGAAAAGTAGACTCAGCCCTTAACGCCAAATAAAATTACGCGAACGCGAGGGCTTGGATGCAAACGTGAAGGAAGAAAAAGTTAAAGCTTCGCGAACGCGGGAGGTGTAACGCGAACGCAAAGAAGGAAAAGGGTTTGCAATAGCTGAAGCAAAAATCTGAAATTTTTCTAAGATCTAAAATGACCCGTTAAGCATTCAAAACACACCCGAGGCCCTCTGGACCTCAACCAAACCTATAGACATATCCCATAATATCATTCAAACTTGTACCAATCCTTAAACCACCTAAAATAATGCCAGAAACTTGAATTAATTAAGGTTTAATCCTAAGAACTTCAAATTCCCTCAAAATACGCTTTTGATAAAAACCTAATCAAAACACGTCCGAATGACCTGAAATTTTGCACACACATCCCAAATGACATGACGGAACTACTGCAACTTCTGGAATTCCATTCCGACTCTTGGATAAAAATCTCACTATCGGACCGGAAACTTTAAAAATTCAAACTTTGGCATTTCAAGCCTAAATTAGCTACGGACCTCCAAAACACATTTCGAACATGCTCCCAACCCGGAATCACCTAATGGAGCTAACGGAACCATCAAATTTCCATTCCTATGTTGTCTTTATACTATTCTGACTACGGATAATGTTCCAATACTTAAGCTCTTATTTAGGGACTAAGTGTCCCAAAACTCTTCGAAACTCAATATCGAACATCCCGGCAAATAAAATTAGCATAAATAGACTTGGGAAAAGCAGTTAATAGGGGATCGGGGTGTTAATTCTTAAGACGACCGGCCGGGTCATCACATCCTACACTTAAACATTCGTTCTTCCTCGAACGAGCATAGAGACATTCCTGAAGTAGTGAAAAGATGAGGGTAACGGCTGCGCATATCCTGTTCGGTCTCCCAGGTCGCCTCTTTGGCCGACTGACCCCGCCACTGAACCTTTACTGAAGCAATGTTCTTTGATCTCAATTTTCTGACATGCCTGTCCAATATAGCTACTGGCTCCTCAACATAAGATAGATCCTTGTCCAACTTCACTGAACTGAAATCCAACATGTGCGACGGATCACCGTGATAACTCCAGAGCATCGAAACATGAAATACCAAATGAACCCCTGCCAGGCTGGGAGGTAAGGCAAGCTCATAAGCAACATCCCCAACTCGTCTCAATATCTCAAAAGGGCTAATAAACCTCGAACTAAGCTTCCCTTTCTTCTAAAAGTTTTCTCTACTCAATACTTTAGTAAATATGCCAGTAATTTGTTTATCAGTAGCACAAAACTCTATGGTAATCAATCCTTTCTCATAGTTATCTCTCAAGAAGTGGTATCTAATATCTATGTGCTTAGTCCTGTTATGATGAACAGGGTTCTTTGTCATACTTATAGCACTAGTGTTATCACAGAAGATAGGAATGCAGCCAATATCAATGCCAAAATCTAATAGTTGTTGTTTGATCCACAGTAGTTGAGCACAACAAGAGGCAGCATCAACATATTCAGCCTCAGCAATGGATAAGGCCACTGACTTCTGATTTTTAGTGGCCCATGATACAAGACATGAACCAAGAAAATAAGCCATACCTGAGATGCTCTTCCTATCCACAAGGAAACCTAAAAAATCAGCATCAACATATCTACTAGATTGAAATTACTACCTTTAGGGTACCAAAGACATAGATCAGTAGTGCCTTTCAAATATCTCAATTCCCTCTTAATAGTAGTCAAGTGAGATTTGGATTAGCCTGAAAGCGAGCACAAATCCCTACACTGAAAACTATGTTAGGTCTACTGGCAGTAAGATACAAAAGTGAACCAATCATACCCTATACAAATTCTAATCAACAGACGAACCAGGTTCATCTATGTCTAATTTAGTGGCAGTTGCAATGGGGGTGTCTATTTCCTTTGATTCATCCATTTTAAACTTTTTTATTAACTCTTTTGTATATTTCTGCTGATGGATCATGGTTCCATTTGAGTTTTGTTTTATCTGTAAGCCTAAGAAAAAGTTAAGCTCACCCATCATACTTATTTCAAACTCACTCCCCATTAATTTGGCAAAATCTTACTTAGTTTGTCAGTGGTTTCCCCAAAAATTATGTCATCAACATATATTTGTACCATAAGAAGATCCTTACCTTTTTCCCTCAAGAATAGAGTAATGTCAATTTTACCTCTTTTTGTAGCCATTTTCAAGCAGTAATTTTGACAATCATTCATACCATGATCTAGGAGACTACTTGAGTCTATAGAGAGCCTTGTCTAATTTGTACACATGTTCAGGACATTCTTTTCTCTCAAACACTGGAGGTTGTTTAACAAATACTTCTTCTTTTAGGTAGCCATTCAGGAAGGCACTTTTGACATCCATCTTATAGAGAGCAAATTCTATGTGTGCTGCAAAGGCTATGAGGACTCTTATTGCCTTCAATCTTGCGAGCAAAAGTATCATCATAATCTATATCCTCCTCTTGGCTGTAACCTTGGACCACCAGTCTTGCCTTGTTTCTTGTAACTATTCCATGTTCATCAAGCTTGTTTGTGAAGACCCATTTTGTGCCAATTATTGATTTGTCCTTGGGTCTTGGAACTAGATGGCAAACTTGACTTCTCTCGAACTGATTGAGTTCATCTTGCATTGCATTTACCCAATCTGTATCCTGGAAAGCCTTAATAACATTCTTTGGTTCAATAAGAGATAGGAAAGCATCAAAAGCACACATATTCTTTAATTGTGATCTAGTTTTAACTCTAGATATTGGATCAATAATTATTTTCTCAATGGAATGAGAACTTTGATACTTTTGAGGTTTCACAACCAACTAATTTCTGCTTGATTATTCTCCCATGTTCTGGTGCCGAGGAACAGGGTTATGAACATGTTCATTTAGGGGATTTGTTTTAGTTCCTCCTTGATAAGTTCCACCTGTCAGGTTGCCCTGGATGGAAGAACCTGTTCCATCATATGTTCCTTCTTTTGGTGCCACTTTAGCTTGAGCTGAGACTTCACTCAAATCTTTTACCAGCCCAATAGCTTCATCTTCATGTTTCCGTCTCTCAGAAAGAATGTTAGTTTTATCAAAAACTACATGTACACTTTCTTCTACACACAAAGTTCTTTTATTGAACACTTTATAAGCTTTATTATGTGAAGAATATCCCAAGAATACTCCCTCATCACTTTTGGGATCAAACTTACTTAGGGAGTCCTTTCCATTATTGTGCACAAAGCACTTGCATCCAAATGCCTTAAGATGAGGTATATTTGGTTTTCTCCCTTTAAGTAACTCATAGGGAGTCTTCTCTACAAGAGGTCTAGTCATGCATCTATTAATAATATAACATGCAGAGTTTACAGCCTCTGTCCAGAAGCTATGAGGCAATTTACTAGAATGAAGCATAGTCCTAGCCATATCTTCAAGAGTCATGTTCTTTCTTTCAACTACTACATTTTGTTGATGAGTCATAGGGGAGGAGAAATTATGATCTATACCATGCTCATCACAAAATTCAGCAAACTTAGCATTTTCAAATTCAGTTCCATGATCATACATGATTGATGCAAGTTGATTACCTAGTTGTTTCTGAGTATTTTTAACAAAGACAGTAAACATGTCAAATGCTTCATCCTTAGATGTTAAGCATAGTACCCGGGTAAACCTAGAATAATTATCAACAATTAGCATCACATATTTCTTACCACCTCTGCTCAATTTTCCCACTGGACCACAGAGATCCATATGAATCAGTTACATCGTCCTGGTGGTGCTTACCATTTTCTTGCTTTTAAAGGATGATCTTACCTGCTTCCCCCTTGCACATGCCTCACAAACTTTGTCTTCCTTGAACTTGATGTTAGGCAACCCTATTACCAGTTCCTTGGAGTCTAATTTGTTGAGTTGATTCAGACTTGCATGACCAAGTATTTTGTGCCACAGGAGGGGATCACTGTCCAACACACTCAGGCAAGTGAGTTCATTCTGAAAGGGTGGAAAAATCTACAATGTAAATATTGTTAACTCTTTTTCCCTGCAAAATAATCTTGTTAATGGTAAGATTAATCACAAAGCATTTGGTAAAGTTAAATGCTACAAGGTTACCTCTATCACACAGTTGTGACACACTGATTAGGCTATATTTCAAGCCATCTATCAAGTAGACATTCTAAATGGAATGTTAGTCTATCTTACCTACCTTTCCAACCCCAATAATCTCACCTTTATTCCCATTTTCGAAGGAGACATTACCTCCTTTTAAGTCCTCAATTGAAAGGAACTGGTTCTTGCTTCCAGTTATATATTTTGAGCAGCCACTATTCATGTACCATATTGGCTACTTCTCTTCATTTGGACCTAAAAAAGAAATCAGGGGTTTGTCTTAGGAACCCAAACTAGTTTGTTTTTTATAGGGAAACGGGTAAATCAAATTCCTTTTAGCCCACCCAGGCAGCGCATTTTTCTCTTAAACAAAGATTTTTTTCTTTTGATAGGCCTTTTCTTTTGCATTACATTCATTTTTGTAATGACTAGCCTTGCCATAGTGTGTGCAAACTTTATTTTCAGGAGGAGTGAGGTACTTGATTCTTGGGCCCTATATCCAAGTCCTCTCTTGTTACTAATATGATGTTCTTGTAACTAGGATAGTGCATAAGAAGCCTTATTCCATTTGCAAGTTCTATCTAGTTCATGATTTACCTTCCCTAGGTCTTCTTTTAAGACTCTTATCTGCTCATCTTTCCGTATGACTCATCCTTCATTTTTCCTAGGTTTTCTTCTAAGGTGAGATGTGTGTGATCAGCTTTCTTCTTACCTATTCCTAACTTCAATTTTAGATTTTCAGACCTAAGTTCTAGGACACTGGTGTCAAGTTCAAGAACCAGGTCTTCAACTCAGCATTTTTGTTGTCACTCTCATTAGCGCTAGATTATAGATTTTTGCACTTGGCTTTTAAGATCACACACTCCCAAGAAAGCTCTTCCTTCTCATTGTTAATTATCGCATACTCATTGATGAAGTCTAACAATAGTACAGACAACCTTTCTTTAGGCAAAAATTTAATCTTTCTTTGAGATGAAGCACACTTGCCTCTTATTCATCATCTGATTCTCCGATGGCCTTAAGTTCTTATTCATCTCTAGCTTCATCTTCTGAATCCTTATCTGATGTTTCTCCCGAAGTAGTAACTATAGCCTTTGTTGATCCTTTGTTCTTTATGGGTTGAACCTGTCCCTTCTTCATATTCCTTCGTTCAACCCTTTCTTCTTCCATTCAATTTTCCACTGAGGATAGTTTTTGATCATGTGATTAGTCTTGCCACATTTGTAGCAACCCTCGTTGGTTTGTTTCTCAGAAGCCCTTGGTTTGTTAAAGGTTTTACCTCTTGAAGAACCATTTCCTCTCATTAGGTCCTTTTTGAAATCCTTTGTGATCATAGCCATTTCATCATCCTCCAGATCTGCACCTTCAGCTATTCTGAGAGCCAGATTTCTTTCCTTCTTGTGTGCATCCATTTTTATGGTTTGCCTTCTCAGTTCATAGGTAGTGAGGTTTCTAATCAGTTCATCCAACTTGATAGTAACAATGTTCTTTGATTCCTGAATAGCAGTTATTTTGCTTTTCCAAGTCACTGGTAAGACCCTTGTCAAGATTTTCTCAACCTTGTCTTTTTCAAGGATAATTCTCCCAAGAGATTTAAGTTCATTTGTTAGTGTTGTGAACCTTGTGTACATCTCCTAGATAGTTTCTCCTTCCTTCATAGTGAAATTTTCATATTAATAATATAGTAGTGTTCCTCATGATCTCTTTACTTGAGGAGTTCCTTCATGAGACACTTGTAAAGTGTCCCATATCTCCTTAGCATTGGTACAACTTTGAATCCTATTGTACTCATCTGGTCCCAGTCCACAACAAGCCATTTCTTTGCCTTGGCATTATTTTTCCATTTCTTCAAGTCTTCAGCAGTGCATTCAGCTCTTGTCTTTGGCATGTCCACACCGTCAACATTCTTCTTTGTAATCTCCAGGGGACCATCAGTGACTATGTCCTAGAGTTCATAGTCTTCTCCTATGATGTGATCTCTCATCATGTTCTTCCACCAAGAATAGTACTGACCATTAAAGAGTGGAGGCCTAGCAATAGATTGCCCCTTCCCAGTTTTCAGGTAGTGCACTCATCTTGATCTTTTCCTAAGGTGTTAACCTCTTCAAGGATAACCTGCTCTAATACCAATTGATGTTTTAAATGTCAATACCATACCGGGGGGGTGATTTGTATGGTATCTAATTTTTGCGTAACTAAACTATAGAAGGACCTGGTTATTCTATCTGTTCCAACTACTAATGCTTGTGGAATAATAAATAAAGAAAATAAAGAACACCGAGATTTTTTACGTGGAAAACACCTAGCTCAAAAGGTGAAAAAACCACGACTACTCAGTAGGATTTTCCCAAACTTCCACTAAAATCACTGAGCCAAAACAACATTTACAGAACTCTTTGTAAACCTAAGGATTAACTCTAATCTGTTATGGCACACAACCTCAATTGTTGTGACAACTTCAAGTTAACTCTAACTTGAACACTCTAGGTACCTAATACACTTGCTTCTATGAAAGCTGAGTGGTATAATGTAAAATCACCTACTACAATTGAACTATAATAAAAGATAGATACTTGGAACTGGTTCTTCTATCTTGTTCAAGTTGCTTCAGGATTGCACGCTTGAATCATACATAAATTGCTTGCAAAATCGCCTTGCTCTTTTGCTCTCAATTTAAGTTTAACTTCTGTTTATGTGCATTGCCGGTAAAACAGAACAACACTGACATATAATAAGTTAGTAATAAGAGATTGAATGTGATTCAAATGCTACTCTTCTATCGTAGAAGAGTTCAATGTGATCTCAAACTCTAACACTATCTCCTTCCTAAACTATGTTTTCTTCATATAAGGAGTCTTTCTCTCCTTATCCAATATGCAACCTTTTCGATTAGATCAGGAGATATTGCTTCCTGATCAGTTAGATTTATCTCCTTCACGTGCATCTCATATGTACAGGTTGATCATGACAGTGTTTCACAAGATGGACCTGGTCCATGTCTAAGTATGTCTAAGTTCTTTTGTCAATCTTCAAAACTTCACCTGTTCTTGGGCCAACACTCAAGAACCCTAGAGGTGATTTTCCAAAGAACATTTCTTTCCCAAGTCATAGGTAAGTGATTCTAAACTAGTTTCTTTCAATCTTTCACTATTTTTTCTGTGATTTCAACCTAAAATCTAGAGTTTTTATGGTGAAAATTGGAGGTTTTTGCTAGAATTGGGGATTTTTGAAAAATAGGGATTTAGATCTCAAATTGAGATTTGTTCTAAAACAAATTACATAATCGGGCTTCGGTGAATGGGTAATCGAGTTTTTGTTCGAATTTCGGGTTTGGACCAATCAGGCCTGGGTGTTGACTTTTGTTGACTTTATCAATAATTACCTAAATTGAATTCTTTACAATCGTGGGTAGTTCCTAAGTGTCACGACCCTAAATACCACGGTCGTAATGACGCCTATCACAGTAGTAGGCAAGCCAACCAAACATTTACCATAACTAAATCTTTTATAAAAATTATTTCTCGTATCGAATAAGTCTCAAATTCGTCATATGAAATAGATGACAAAAAATAGAATATGCAGAAAACTAGTACAAAATACCAACACAGCCCAACAAATCCGGTGTCACTAGTCAGGAGCCTTTGAATACAACGAAAAATTGACTGAATAATACATCATAAGTCTGAAATAGTAGAATACTAATATAGGAAGGAGGAAAGCAGGGGTGCGAAGGTCGTGAAGCTACTTTGCAGACTCCGGTAAAGCTCCGAGAGTGTAGGAAGCTCTCACTCTGATGCTCAAGCACCTGGATCTGCACACAAGGTGCAGGGATTAACGTGAGTATGCCAACTCAGCAAGTGACTAAAGTAAATAATGTCTGAGTGCAGTAACAAGCATTTAAAATCACATATGAAGTCTCAACAAGAATATCAAGTCAAATTCTGCAATTTAATAGCCAGGTATCTCACAAAACTCCAGCTTTAGTTCAAAATCCTTTGAAAACATTTATTCAACATTTTTCAAAAGAGGCCAGTATAAAAGAAGAGTGAAAACATTAAAAAGTCATAGACGAACCCTCGGGCAAGATATCACTCATAAGTATAGCCTCTCGGGCAAGCCTCTCAGTCACTTGTGACTTAGCTATCTTCACACAGTACTCACGCTCAACACTCTAGCTCAATAAATATCTCATAGTCATAATAATGATAATAATCGTTGCGGCGTGCAGCCCGATCCATAGTTTATAGTCGACTACTCTCACTAAGGGTGTGTAGACTTCGAAGGGGCTCCTACACCCAAGTGCCATATCACTGTGGTGTGCAGCCCTATCCAATATATATTGTCCCGGCGTGCAGCCTGATCCATATGTATATTGCTGCGGCATGCAACCCGAACAATAATAGATATATAATCCTCACCATTAGTTTCTAAACATCTCTTAGTCATTAACCTCATGGCCACTCAGGCATATCAGTGAAAAATCAGGGAACTCAGCCTAAACAGTTTTCACATATTAAGAGATAGAGTAATGAACTGGATTTAAACAATAAACAGGTAAAACATGATTGAGGATATGCTTCCAAAATGAATAGAGTAGGAAAGTAGTAAAAATACCCTAAGGGTCTAAACAAGTCGGCACAAGGCCCCAAACATGGCGTAGAACCCAAAATATAGTATCAATCTCTAAAATACATAATATCATAAGATTTCAAATCAAATATGTGGCATAATAGTCTCTACGGGACGGACCAAGTCACAATCCCTACCTGTGAACGCCCACACACTCGTCACCTAGCATGTGCATCGCCTAGAATGTGCGTCACCTCGTTTATCAAAACAATACAACATATCGGGGTTTCATACCCTCAGGTCTAGATTTACAATGGTTACTTACCTCAAACCAGTAAAAATAATACTCTACTACACCCTCAACTCACATCGAATCTACCCATAATCAAAATCATAACATTAGAATATTCTAAGGGAACAAAGCCCATGCGAGAATAATAAAGTTACAACACAAATCCTGAAATTGGCCAAACCCGACTCCCAGAACCACGTCTAGAAATCTGACAAAAATCACATCAATAGAATCCTTATCCTCCCACGAGTTCATACATACCAAGAATACCAAAATCTGACCTAAAATGACCCCTCAAATCCCTAGATTAAGGTCTCTAATTTTCAAGCCCTAAACCGTCGATTTTTTGCTACTAATTTCCATGGATTTCAAGCTTAAACAGTTAAAGACATCATAGAAACAAGTTTAGGGTCCAAAAATCTTATCTCCACGAAACCCTCTTGAATTCTCTCTTCAAATTGCTCTCCCAAGCTCAAACCCGCATGAAAATGGTGAAAAAAACACTCAAAAATCGCGAACGGCTAAATTTATATGCTCTCCCCCAGCTAAACCGCTTTTGCGGTTGAAAGCTTGCGCTTGTGGACCCACACCTGTGTTCCTAGGTGCGCATATGTAGAATTCACTTAACCGCTTAAGAACCGCACCTGCGATCATAATCCCGTGCCTGCGCTATTGCAGGTGCGCTCAGATATCCGCATCTGCAGTTCCATCTCCTCTCGCCCACTTCCGCATCTGCGGCCCTCCTTGCGCTTCTATAGCCCGATCCATATATATAATATCACTACGGCATGCAACCCAATCCATAAAAGATATAATCCTTACCATTAGGTCCTAAACCTCTCTCAATTATTAACCACACGCCCACTCGGGCATATCAGTGAAAAATTAGGGAAGTTAGCCAAACAATTTTCATATCTTCAAAGATATAGTGATGAAATTGGATTCAAAGAATAAACAGGTAAAACGTGACTGAGGATATGCTTCTAAAACAAATAGAGTGAGGAAAGTAGTACAAATACCCCTAAGAGTCTAAACAAGTCGGCATAAGGCCCCAAACATGGCATAAAACCCAAAATATAGTATCAATCTCTAAAATACAAAATATCATAAGATTTCAAATCAAATATGTGGCTTAATAGTCGCCACAGGACGGACCAAGTCACAATCCCTATCGGTACACGCCCACACGCTCATCACCTAGCATATGCGTCACCTCGTTTATCAAAACAATACAACACACCAGAGTTTCATACTCTCAGGTCTAGATTTACAATGGTTACTTACCTCAAATGGGTGAAAATACTACTCCGCAACGCCATTGCCCCTCAACACAGCCTCAACTCGCATCGAATCTACCCAAAATTAGAATCATAACATTAGAATATGCTAAGGGAACGAAGCGCATGCAAATATAATCAAGTTAAAACACAAATCCCGAAATTGGCCAAACCCGACCCCTGGGCCCACATCTGGATATCTGACAAAAATACATCAATAGAATACTTATCATCCCACAAGTTCGTACATACCAATCCGACCACAAATGACCCCTCAAACCCTAGATTAAGGTCTCCAATTTCCAAGCCCTAAACCCCCGATTTGTTTTTGCTAATTTCCTTAGATTTTAAGCTTAAACAGTTAAAAACCATCATAGAAATAAGTTTAGGGTCCAAAAATCTTACCTCCATGAAACCTTTTTGAATTCTCTCTTCAAATTGCTTTCCCAAGCTCAAACCCACATGAAAATGGTGAAAACCCACTCAAAAATTGCGAAGGACTAAATTTATATGTTCTGCCATAGCTAAATCACTTCTGCGATCGAAATCTCTCACCTGTAGACCCTCACTTCGGTCCCAGGTGCGCATCTGCAGAATTCACTTAACAGCTCAAGGATCGCACCTGCGATCAAAATCCAACGCCTACGCTATCACAGGTGTGCTCAAACATCCGCATCTCTAGTTCCAGCTCCTCTTGCCCACTTTTGCATTTGTGACCCTCCTTGCACTTCTGCGGGCCTGCACTTGCAGTCCCCAAGCCATAGGTGCGGTTATGAAAGGAGCTTCAGCAACTTCGGCTGCAAATTTCCAACTCCAAACCTCCCGTCAACCATCCAAAATCACCTCGAGGCCCTCGGAACCTCAACCAAAAGTATGAACAAGTCATAGCACCATCCAAACTTATATCAATCTTTGAAACACCTAGAAAAATGCCAAATCAGCAAAATAACATCGGATTCAAGCCTAAGGTTTCCAAAAACTTCCAAATTTCACTTTTGATAAAAAAGTCTATCAAACCTCGTCCGAATGACCTGAAATTTTGCACACACGTTCCAAATGACACAACGAACCTACTCTAATTTTGAGAATTCCATTCCAATCCCTGTATCGAAATATCCTCTACCAATCAAAAAACGCCAAAATCTAATTTAGCCAATTCAAGCCTAAATCTACTCCGGACCTCCAAATTACATTTCGATCAATCTCCTAAGTCAAAAATCACCTCATGAAGATATAAAAATCATAGAAACCCAATTCCGAGATCATTTACTCACAAGTCAACTTTCGGTTGACCTTTCTATTTCAATCTCACTCAAAAGAGACTAAGTATCTCAAACCTCACCAAAACCATTCTAAACTCAAACCAACTAACTCGGTACAATATAATATGACTAAACAAGACATAAAGAAGCATAAATAGGGAAAGTGGAGTGATAATCTATGAAACGATCGATTGGGACGTTACACTAAGGCTTAATTTGAATAATTTGGTTGGTAAATTGCTAGATTCTATTGGTTCAAAGGCTTGTTTTAAAGTCAAAGTAGTGGTTGAGCTTTGAATTTTGGTCTTTAGAGTGAGGCAAGTGTCGTGGTTAATCTTGACTTGTGGGAATTTGTCTTATTTGTCTATTTGCTATGTGTTTATATATTGGGTATAACGTATATGTGAGGTGACGAGTACTTATGCATTATTTTTAGGTTATATCATGCGGGTGGGACTCGTTCTTGTAATTGTTGCTTTCCTCGATCATATTATTATGTGGGTGTCTTGTCATAGCTCATCACTACTTCGTCGAGGTTAGGCTCGACACTTGCCAGTACATGGGGTCGGTTTCACTCTATACTATTGTGTAGATTTTGGTACCTGCCTAGATGATCGTAAAGTTAGTAGCTAGACTTAATCATCAGGAGACCAAGGTAGATCTGGTGGCGTCCGCAGACCCTTGAGTCTCTTCCTAGTCTTATTATTTGGCTATTAATTTTCGTTCAGAACAATGTATTTTCTTTCAGACTGTGTTTGTAGTAAATTCTAGTAGCTTGATAATAGGTGAATTTAATTATAATCAGGCCTTAAATAATTACCTTCTTGTATAGTTTTGACGATAAAAGTGCTAACAAAATGCTCTGATTAGTGCTTTTCGTAATTTATAGGTGATATATGACTAGGGAAGGCTAGAGAGTACTTTTGGAGTCAAAAATGAAGAAGAAGAAGAGGCCAACTGTGAAATCCCCCAAGTAAACCACGCAAAACATGCCTGAAGATTCAGAGAACTGGGTTTACCGTGACCGCGGCAGAACTGCGATGAAGAATGCTCGCAGACAGACTGAGATTCAGAGAGTGCAGTTGGCCGCGGTTCCACCGCGATCACGGCAGAACCGCGGCAGGAGCGAGAAACTTCAGGGACTAAAGTGTAAAACACGGGATTTTTAGGCCTAAACCCTATTTTAAACACTAGACTTTGCCCATGAGAGGCATGTATTGTATAGTAGAGTATCTTGGCAAGGAAAACGATTGTGAGAGAATACCCAAAACATATTTCTTCTTTTCTTTGATTTTTATTGCTAGTTATGATGAATTCTATCTTAGTTTGTTTTCCCATAGCCATGAGTAGCTAAATCCTTTGTCTAAGGTTTTGATGGAACCTATTGGGGGATGAACTTCTTGTTTATGTGAATACAAATTGCTAGTTTAATCTCTATTTGTTCAACTTTGTGCTTGTTGTAGTTAATTGACAGGATCCGCAATTAGCTGTGCCTATTTATTGTGCATAACTTGGAAAAGAGTGCATATTTAGGGTATTGTTGAACAAAACCATTCCCAAAGTATAAGAGAAATCTATAATTGCGTGTTTATAGGCGGGATTAGGGATAACGAAGCCTTGGGTATAATCTAAAGTGAATTGTGCTAAATAAAGTAAGCTATTGTATCTCGGGAGAGTGCATTTAGTATATTACTGTGATTAATCGGGAGAGATTTACGGTAAGATAAGCGTTCATGATTGATATAGATGTGTTGGTAAATTTGTATAAGCATAAACAGAAGGGATTCATCAATAGGGGAAATCATTGCCTTAGCTTCTTCTCATCATTGTTTACAACCTTAGTATTTTATTTTACAGCTGTTTAATTTACTTGCAATCGTAGTTACTAAGGACATAATCAACTGTGATTCAAACATTTGGGAAACTGGTTCTGAAGAGTTTAGTGGGTCTAAAGATAGTGATTGATAGGTTAACTCTCTGTGGATTCGACCCTGGGCGTAATACTCGGGTTATATTTGTAACGTTCGCAGAGTCCTTTTTAGAGGGCATAGTTGGGCGTGATCAAATTTAGGCATCGTTGCCGGGCAGTTAACAGAATTATCAATCACCATTGACAGAAATACAAAAATTCTTATTGTAGTCAGTTTCTCTCAACCCAATTTTTCATTGAAAATTTGACGGTTGTTGACTTAGTTGCTCAGGTGTATGCCTAGAAAGTCTACGAGGACTGGGGAACTACATGAAGGACTCTCAGACCCTGAGAAAACATTCCGAGCATTGAATCGTGCCAACAAAAGACTTCAATAATCCCAACAAACACACAAACTCGAAATCGACATGGGAGACGTAAACGACCCCAACAGAAATGTCAGGAATGAGCAAGCTGGCTTAAATGCCAAGGAAGTGGCACCTCCTGTGCCTGAGGGTGCATTATATGACTGGGCACAACCCACAGCTGACAATCTGGCCACTGCCATTGTTGTGCCCGCAATACAATCTGAATCATTCCAGATCACAAATAACATGCTACACTTGTTGCAAAACAAGGGACTCTTTTCTGGGACACAAATAGAAGATCCTCAGCAGCACTTGAAGAACTTCCTATCTATATGAAAAACCCAAAGGCAACCCAACATGACTCCGAAAGCAATCAGGCTATTATTGTTTCCATTCTCGGTGACAGGAGCTGCTCAGGTTTGGCTAAATTCACTCCCCATAAACTCTATAGAAACTTGTGATGAATTAGTCAAGCAATTTCACAATAAGTTCCACCCGCCCAACAAAACTGCTCAACAAATTGATGAGATCGTGAGTTTGAAACAGAAACTAATGGAGACACTATACGAGACATGGGGCAGGTTTAAAGGAATGTTGGTTATGTGTCCTCACCATAGTGTTCCAGAACAGATATTGGGACAACGGTTTTACATGGGACTGTTAGACAGCATGAAGAATATTGTAGATGCCTCTACTGGTGGGGCATTCTTGAGCAAAACTTGGAGAAAAGGTTAGAATTTGCTTGACAAAATAGCGCAGAATTCGGGATAGACAACTAGGAATGCACCTATAACTCCAGTGGTGCACTCAGTGCCTCTTGATACTTCTAATACAATGGCTAAAAATATGGCAACTCTCTTGACACAAATGAGCATCCTCACCAAAAAGGTGGAGGAATCAGGGCAGAAGCAGCAGGTACATATAGTAGATACTACCAATGGGGGCTTGTGCACATCTTGCATTAGCCAGCCAATTGGTAATCCTTGGAATGCAGAGCATGATCATCATCATAAGCACCCTAAAGATATGAACTATGTGGCTAACTATGGGGGTTAGAGACAAGGAAATCAAAACTGGGGTCAGCAGACTCAGCAGCAGTACAGGCCACCTCAGCCACAGTATAAAGCCGGAAACATGAGAGGTATGAGACCCCCCAACAACATGGCACCTTATCCCAGGCCACAGGGGTACAACAATCACAATCAGCAGCAAGGGTATCCCCTACCTCAGCAGTAGCATGGGGGGAAGCAAGAAGATGGGTTCACTAGACTTGAAGCAATGATGCAGCAAGTTAGTGGGTCCAATGCAAAAATGAATGAAAGAGTAGATGCACATGATGCATCAATAAAAAATATTGAAGTGCAAATGGGCCAAATTTTAATGTCTCTGAACAATCGTCCTCAGGGGACATTACCCGCAGACACCCAGATAAATCCAAAAGATCAGGGCCCAAAGCAGTTGATGGCGGTGAGTCTCCATAATGGCAGAGATCTAGATGTAGAACAAGAGAGAGCTCGAGAAAATATACAGGCTGAGACACTCATTCCTATGCCCATTGAGTTGGATGAGTCTACGATACTAACAGAGGTGACAGTCCAGCCTGCTCAAGAAGAAAAGAACATTCAGTAGGAGACCGAGAAAGTAGTTGAGCCAGTTGAAGAGCCAGTAGTTGAAATAGTAGCTGATAAAGAAAAGTCCCAAGTGATTGGGAAGAAGAGACCTCCTGCACCTTTTCCACAGAGGCTGGCCAAGCATCAAAAGGAGGAGCAGTATAAAAAGTTCTTTGAAATGCTCAAACAAATCCAGGTAAATATTCCACTGATTGAAGCTTTAAAGGAGATGCCTGGGTATGCAAAAATGATGAAGGACTTGATGTCCCGGAAGTTTGACTTCCAAGACTTGTCCACAGTTACACTTACCCAGACTTGTAGTGCAGTGGTGACTAGACCTGTTGCTGAAAAGCTGTCTAATCCAGGTAGCTTTACAATTCCATGCACCGTTGGGAATTTCGCCTTTGCTAAGGCGCTCTGTGATTTAGGGGCCAGCATTAATCTTATGCCCCTGGCTATCTATAAGAGGTTGGGCATTGGAAGAGCTAGACCCATATCCATGTTGTTGCAGCTGGCCGACAGGACTGTGAAGCGTCCATTTGGTATCCTTGATAATGTGCTTATTCAGGTGGGGAAATTTATGTTCCCTGCAGATTTTGTGATCTTGGATTGCAAAGTGGATGAAGAGATTCCTATAATCTTAGGAAGACCATTCTTGGCCACAGGGAGAGCTCTAATTGACTGTGAGACTGGGGAGCTCAAGGTGAGACTCAACGATGAGGAAATAACATTCAATGTACAAAAGTCTATGAGGCGACCAAGCGAGTTTGCCAATTGCTCTCTTATTGATGTCGTGGATGTAATCATAGAGTCTGATGATCAGGTGTTGACAATTGAGGACCCCCTTTCTGCATGTTTGATGAACTTAGATGAAGTGAATGATGAAGATCTAGCAGAATGGGTGTTGACATTAGAAGGTAGAGGGTTCTGGGATAGAGAGTTAGAATTCGAGCCTTTGCACTTGGAAAAGAGAGAAACACCTCCAGCTAAGCCATCCATTGAAGAACCACCAAAGCTGGAGTTAAAGCCATTACCAGCCCACCTCAGGTATGAATTTCTGGGATCTGATTCCATATTACCTGTTATTATCTCATCTGGTTTGTTAGATGTGCAGGTTCAACAGCTTTTGCAGATAATAAGGGAGTGCAAAACTGCTATTTCTATTTTGCAGGCTTGTCACGCATCGGCACATGGTGGACACTTTGGAGGTGTCAGGACAGCAGCTAAGGTGCTAGAGGCTGGATTCTTCTGGACAACAGTTTTTAAAGATGCTCACTTATGGGTGAAGGGCTGCAATGAATGTCAGCATACCGGGAACATTTTCCGGCGCCACGAGATGCCCATGAACCCAATTCAAGAGGTGGAAGTGTTTGACGTCTGGGGGATCGACTTCATGGGTCCCTTCGTCAGCTCCTATGGCAATAAGCATATTCTTGTTGCTGTAGACTATGTGTCCAAATGGGTGGAAGCTGCTGCATTACCCACCAATGATGCAAAAGTGGTTGTAGGATTTTTATAGAAGAACATATTCAATCGCTTTGGGACACCACGAGCAATTATCAGTGACGGGAGCCCTCATTTTTGCAACAGAGCCTTTGAAAAGTTGCTGGCTAAATACGATGTGCGCCACAAGGTGGCTACTCCTTACCACCCGCAGACTAGTGGACAGGTCGAAGTTTCCAATAGAGAAATCAGGAGTGCGTTAACTAAAACGGTGAACGCCACAAGAACTGACTGGGCGAGGAAGCTAGATGATGCACTCTGGGCTTACAAAATAGCTTTCAAGACACCAATTGGTATGTCACCATACAAGTTGGTGTTTGGGAAGGCCTTTCATCTACCTGTAGAACTTGAGCATAAAGTGTGGTGGGCACTGAAACAGCAGAACTTAGACTTGGAAGCTGCGGGCACGTCAAGAGTCACTGAATTGCATGAGCTCGAGGAGTTCCGGTATCTTGCTTTTGAGAGAACAAGGCTATACAAGAAGAGAATGAAGAGGCTACATGATCAGAACATCATTGAGCAAAATTTCAAACCTGGGGACATGGTGTTGCTCTACAACTCAAGACTGAGGTTGTTCCCGGGTAAGCTTAAATCAAGATGGTCTGGACCATTTCAAGTAGTTGAAGTTTTCCCGTTAGGAGCTGTGGAAGTTGCTACTGAGAATGACTCTCGTACATTTAGAGTCAATGGTCAGCGATTGAAATTTTATGTGGGCATGAGCAAGCCTAAGGAAATGTTTGAGCTGCACTTGAAGGAACCACAGAGGTCGAGGAGCCTTAATTGCGCTCATCTGAGTCATGCCGCGACATTAAATCAGGCGCTGCTTGGGAGGCAACCCATGAAATTGTTGTAAGTGTAACACATTGTAAAAAAAAATGCCAGAATCAGAATAGTACTTTGACTGTGGTTCCACCGCGACCGCGGTCAAACCGGGGTAGAAAACACTGTCTGAATCTGGTCTACCGCGGTTCAACTGCGACCGCGGCAGACCCAGGCGGGCCCAAGTAAGTTTTTTTATTTTTTCTTTTTAATTAACCCTTTTTTTTATATTTTAACCTAAACCCTCACCCACAATATCTCCCTCCCTCATCAAACTCACGCCCCCATCTCCTCTTCTCTATTCTTCTTCTCTCTTTCTCTCTCTAAACTCCATTTTCTCTCCCCCAAACTCCATTATCATCTTCTCCAAAACTCCACCTCCACCCTTCCCCTCTTCCATCAAGTAAGTTTCACTTCTCCCCTCTATTTCTTCTTCTTAATTAATGTAATTTAGTTTTGTGTTAGTTTTAGTAAACCCTAGTTAGGATTTGTGTTCAAGTTTTAATTTTTGCTTTTTTTTTTTATGTTTTCTGTTGTTGTATTTGATGCTTGTGAGTTTATTTAGTGCTAATTTTGTTGGGTCTCCATTATACTTGAATTGTGGGGGCTGTTTTTATGACTTGGAGGCCTAGAAAATATTTTTTGTGGTGTAGCTTGGTGAAGGGCCATTTTTGGCCGAAAGCAGGGGATTTGTTGTACAATTTTGAGGCTCTTTATGCCTAACCTAGATTCTGGCGGTGTTGTATTTGTTGGATGGAGGTGTTGTAATTGGTATATGGTAGT
Source organism: Nicotiana glauca (assembly GCA_026770625.1). Classification (NCBI taxonomy): domain Eukaryota; kingdom Viridiplantae; phylum Streptophyta; class Magnoliopsida; order Solanales; family Solanaceae; genus Nicotiana; species Nicotiana glauca. The sequence continues at coordinate 27,080 of MU781826.1, forward strand.
GTTGTATTTAACGTGAATCACTTGAGGGAGTAAGTGTGGGGTGTTGTATGCCGGAATTTGTAAGAAGATTGTGGGGCCATTGTGGAGGTTGTAATCCTTGAACACCTTATTAGTGGGGAATGGGCACTTTGTATGAATGAAATAAATGGGGGAAAGTGTTTGGTGCCATCGGGTGGTGAAGTCTGAGTACCCATCCCACTGGCATAGGTAGGATATATTTGATGATACTTCGGAATTCTCTGCAGGTACTATGGTGCCTAAAAGGCAAAAGAGATAGGCAGGCGCATCCCAACAGCCGACATCTGATGAATCTAGGTTCCAATCAGAACTAGCGGAGGACGACTTTAATGCCAAGGCTACGAAGAACTTCATCCATGAGATCCCGTTTGACCGGGCAGCCCTCCTCGTAGAAAAGGAAGAGATGTATGAAGAAATTCGGAGGAGGAAAATAGAATTCTTATTTGATGACCCTGCCCCGATAAACAAGATGCTTGTTAGGGAGTTTTATGCCAACTGCCCATTGAACTTAGGTAGGGAGGTGATTGTGCAAGGTACAGTGGTCAGCTCTACAATTCCATGATTCGCCAGGTGTTGCGGCTGCCTCAGTTCACTAGTGACATTGACTACTACCACGATAGGCCAGGGGTCACATGGGAGGTCATGACTGATATACTCTGCACAGGGGGGCGACCAACCTGGATACGTGACCACATCACCCTGAATTCCAACTCTTTCACCCTTTTGGCTAAGTGCTGGTTAACTGTCATCTGCAGCCGGTTCCTGCCCTCAAGCAACACAACTGACGTGAACTTCCAGCACGCACTATTGACATGGTGCTTCGTGACGGAGAAGGATTTTGATGCGGCAAGGGTAATTAGTGATGAAATGGTCCTACGGGGACCGCTGCTGTCTATAGGATTCTACTTCCCTTCTTTGGTGACTACACTGTGCCTGTTGAGAAATACCCCCACCAATCCTGTCGATGGAGACTTGCCCCCTAAAGCAGCATTCAGAGCCTCAGGCATCAGAGTGGGCCGGGGTACACATACAACAATTGAGATTGATGATGAGGATGATGATCCAGTTCCTCTTGCTCCATCCAGGAGATCCACTGACAGTGTTGGATCCTCTCGGTGCCCCTATACTGGGGCAGGCCTATCCAGATCACATTCCACCCGGCCTATGCTGCGTTCCATGGAGGAAGAGGTCGCAGATCTCCGCACCTCGGTGGATGGCCTACACATGCGGATGGATTCCATGTCTCAAAGGCAGTCCAGATCTGAGAGCAGGTTTATGGACTGGTTCCGTGCGTTGGGGAGAACTTGCAGTGTAGACCCCAGCACCGTATCCGACTCTGAGTGAGTCTCAAGAAAGTCTTCTGACCCTTCTGCTCTTTACTTTCTTGATATGACATGGGGACATGCCATGATTTTAAGTGTGGGGTGGGAGACTTGCTCTGATTGTGTGTTGTAATGTATATATATGTTGTTTGTGATGTAGCATTAAATTGATGTGTTGTATATATTTGAGTGTGCTTATATTAGGATTAGCTGACTTGGCCCAACGACGGACACTTGTCGACGAGTCTCTTGAGGGTCAAAGTCGGAATTAATTTAAACTGAAAAAAAAACAAAGTTAGAGGACTCTTCCTGAGGACGGATCATTTGGACAGTACTCTTGAGGGAAGCAGTCCATGTATATTTTTTTATTTTATTTTTCTCTTCTAGGTAGTGTAGTACTTCCCCCTTGGTTTTTCTTTTGACCACGGTTCTTTTCCAAGGGCTTTTCTTGAACCGGGTTAGGTAGATTTTTCTTTTGTAGTTTTAGGACTAAGATGGGTGAAGACTAGAAGGCAACCCCTGATGTGCATACCTGCAAATAACTAAAACGAACTTGAGATTGTGACGTCTAGGCTCGTTTGTGGACTCGTAAATCTATGCCTTAATTTTGCATATCTTGTCTTGCTTGAACGCTCGTATGAGTGTGTTGATGAACTGATTCGGAATGAGTTACATGCTAAGTGTGTGGGAGATATTACTTGCATTCTGTGCTTGCATGCGATACCTAGAACTTGCCCTGTGTGTTTGCAAAGCAAAATAGAAGTTGTTTGGTTTTAGAGATGATTGAGGCATTTATTTGTGCAACCCTATATAATTGTTAATCCACCTCTATATATTGCCATAGTTCCCTTTGAGCCTGAAGCCTATTCTTTGATAACCCTATAATGACCTAAATCTCTGTGTTTGAATAGCTTGATTGTTTGAACCTATACCTCCTAGAAGCACTTGAATTACTAAAGAACATACAAAAGTCAAAGTGTGGGTTAGTAGGGAGTTAGCGAAAAAAGGGGAATCAAGAATGAATTGTTTGATTGGTGCACTGG
>MU781826.1:30577-47364 GCA_026770625.1 Nicotiana glauca
TGCTGAGAGTGAGTGAATTCTTTCTATCCTTGGTTCCTTATTGTTTGAATTTTATGTGTGGGGAACTTCTCTTAGACTTTTGATGTGAGGGCATGTGACTCAGGAAGAAAAAGTAAATCTTCACTTATGTTAGAGTAACTAGAGTGAGCACGAGTGTGTCATGGCATGAGAGTCTGCATCTGAGGTATGATTGTTGCACTGCTTAGGTTGGTCCATTGTAATGGTGGTGTGACATAAATTGGGGTAGTGCATCAAACGGTTAGGCCTAGAAGTGTGGTTCAGATTGCTCGAGGACGAGCAAAGGTTTAAGTGTGGGGTGTTGATAATAGGTGAATTTAACTATAATCAGGCCTTAAATAACCACCTTCTTGTATAGTTTTGATGATAAAAGTGCTAACAAAATGCTCTGATTAGTGCTTTTCATAATTTGTATGTGATATATGACCAGGGAAGGCTAGGGAGTACTTTTGGAGTCAAAAATGAAGAAAAAGAGGCCAACTGTGAAATCCCCCAAGTAAACTACGCAAAACAGGCTTGAAGATTCAGAGAACTAAGTTCACCGCGGTTCCACCGCGACCGTAGCAGAACCGCGGTGAAGACTGCTCGCGGACAGACTGAGATTCAGAGAGTGCAGTTGGCCGCAGTTCCACCGCGACCGCGGCAGAACCGCGGCAGGAGCGAGAAACTTCAGGGACTAAAGTGTAAAACACGGGATTTTTAGACCTAAACCCTATTTTAAACACTAGACTTCGCCCATGAGAGACATGTATTGTATTTTAGAGTATCTTGGCAAGGAAAACAATTGTGAGAGAATACCCAAAACATATTTCTTCTTTTCTTTGATTTTTATTGCTAGTTATGATGAATTCTATCTTAGTTTGTTTTCCCATAGCCATGAGTAGCTAAATCCTTTGTCTAAGGTTTTGATGGAACCTATTGGGGGATGAACTTCTTGTTTATGTGAATACAAATTGCTAGTTTAATCTCTATTTGTTCAACTTTGTGCTTGTTGTAGGTAATTGACAGGATCCTCAATTAGCTGTGCCTATTTAGTGTGCATAACATGGAAAAGAGTACATATTTAGGGTATTGTTGAACAATACCATTTCCAAAGTATAAGAGGAATTTATAATTGCGAGTTTAAAGGCGGGATTAGGGATAACGAAGCCTTGGGTGTAATCTAAAGTGAATTGTGCTAAATAAAGTAAGCTATTGTATCTCGGGAGAGTGCATTCAGTATATTACAGTGATTACTCGGGAGAGATTTGCGGTAAGATGAGCGTTCATGATTGATAGAGATGTGTTGGTAAATTTTGAATATGAATAAACAGAAGGGATTCCATCAATAGGGGAAATCATTGCCTTAGCTTCTTCTCATCATTGTTTACAACCTTAGTATTTTATTTTACAAATGTTTAATTTACTTGCAATCGTAGTTACTAAGGACATCATAAACTGTGATTCAAACATTTGGGAAACTGGTTCTGAAGAGTTTAGTGGGTCTAAAGATAGTGATTGATAGGTTAACTCTCTGTGGATTCCACCCTAGGCGTAATACTCGGGTTATATTTGCAACGTCCGCAGAGTCCTTTTTCGAGGGCATAGTTGGGCGTGATCATAGCTCGTGAGTTGTGACTCCAAATCCTAATTGTTTCAGGTGTTATGGGTTTATGTTATTCTGCAAATAAATTTTAACTTCTATTTTGCTTAATTGTTCTTATCATTGAAATTGGATAAGGTAGGTATTAAGAACTCTCTAATGTTGGCTTGCCTAGCAAGTGAAATGTTAGGTGCCATTACGGTCTCGACAATGGGAATTCCAGATTGTGACAAGTTAGTATTAGAGCACTAGGTTGCCTAGGTCTCACAATTCACAAGAAGGCTTAGTAGAGTCTGGAGGATCGATACGGAGAAATCTTGTACTTATCTTCGAGACTCTATGAAGTTTAGGAAAAAATTTCACTTATATTCTTTTCTGTAGGGTAATTTTGGTTCTCTCACTGATAATTGAACTCTTTTACTCTTGTTCTCTCGCAGATGGCGAGAGCACATACTGCATCTTTAGACAATCAGTAGTCAGATCCCCCAGTGGTAGCTCATACGAGGGTTAGAGGTCGATGCCGAGGTCGTGCTAGAGGACGGGGTAGGGGCAGAGCTCAGCCCAGAGCTCGAGCAATAGCACCAACTACAGAGCCTTTGGTGGAGTTTTTTGAGGAGGTCCTAGCTTACACTATGTTTGTTGGACCAACTTAGGTCCTGGAGGGGTTAATTGATCGGCCCCAACCATACACCACTATAAAATGGCAAGGAGTAATCGATGAAGCTTTTACCCGAACGGTCGGGATCGATATCCACAAGGAGATAATATTGGTTGGGAGTTGGGTTTCTATCCAATCTAGCTATGCGTGTTGCGTTTAATTGCACTTCTAACTATGCTTGGATTTATTTCTATTCTACTTTTAATGCCACTGATTATTGAAAATAATCGAAGTACAATATTTTTGTAGTATTTTTCTCAATTGATAAAAAGTATTAGGGAAGTGACTTACACCTAGGAGAGTATCTAATGTGGTCTAGAATTTAGGACAAGCTTGTTATATTTAAGATCATAATATAACCTTTACACATAATTACTCACTCTATACCTCTCGGTAGTTTGAGTGACTTTGTCTTAATTGTCTTTCTTAAGCCGAATTGGGTGTTCAAATAATGCAAGCAAAATTGGCTCAAGTCGGGTATTACTATCTCTAGGTTTAACCCTTTAATTGGGGCTATAAATCTCTTGAATCCACTCCAATTTCTTGTTAGCCTAAATTTCCTAGATTTAGTCCATCTTTATCAAGAAGAGTCCAAGTCATAAAGGCATGAATCAGTGTTCGTAACCACCAATTCTACAATTAAAGTATGAATCAAGCTAAATATCACTAACCCATAAATAATTAAGCCCTAAAATTGAAGACTCATTAAATACCCACACTAGGGTTAGGTCACAACCCTAGCTAATGAGTTTAGCTACTCATAATCAAGGTAGAAATCAAAGATGAAGATGGAAATATAAGCCATAAAAGTTGATTACGAGATTAAAATCTAAGAATAATGGCTAAAGATGCTCTAAAATTACTCTAAGTGGTAAAATACGGCTGTTCAAAAGCTCCACAGACAAAAGATAACCTAAAATGTGAAAAATATCTATTTATACACAACTAAAATCACTGGACAAGAATACCCCTTTGGAGGTTCCGCTGTTAGCAAAATACTGAGTGCCTCAGCGCATGAACTTTCTCGGCTACGCAAAAAAAAAGCACGGACCGCTTTTCTTCAATATTGTGTTTAGTTTGGACTTAATTTTGTGGACAACAAAAAAAAAAACCACCTCCGCATTAGCGTCAACCGTGGCCGCATAATTTGGACGTGAACTGCGCTCCTCAGTCAGGCTCACTTTGCAGGGTCTCTGAACTTTGATTGTCGCTGTTAGCGAAAATACCATCGTGGCTGCGTCAAGTATTTCGTGGCTGCACTTTTACATCGCGGTCAGTGGTCTCTGTTATGCCCGCAAATTCTGAGGTCCCTAGCTCGAGTTATCACATTTTGACGAATATTATATGATTAAAGGTTTAAAGAATTTGATGATTTGACCGAAGTTTCACTTTATTGCTATTGGGGTGGGATTTTGGTTTCGGAGCATGGTATAGGTTCATTACTATATTTATGACTTGTCTGTGAAATTTGGTGCAAAACGTAGTTAGTTTGACATGATTCAGATGTTCGATTGTTAAAATAGAAGATCTTAAGTTTCATTGAAAATTTCATTCGATTTGGTGTACGCTTCATAGTTTTAAGTATTATTTAGTAGTTTGATCAAGCGAGTGAGTTTATATGAGGTTTTCAGACTTGTGTGCATGTTTGGTTTGGAGTCTCGGGGGCTCGGGTAAGTTTCGGATAGGCTTCAGAGTGGCTTTGGACTTAGAAAATAGCTGGTGCAAACTTGTTTCTGGTGCAGGACTCAGACTTTGCAATTGCGAGGTCTGACTTTGCATTTGCGATATGGCAGTGTGCCTGTCAGGTTCACATTTACGAGCTACTTCTTTGTATTTGTGAAGAATAGTTGGGCACCAATGGTTCACAATTGTGAACAATTATTTTGCAATTTCGAAGTGGGGTTCGGGGAGCAAAGTTTGCATTTGCGATCAAAATTATAGTAATTGCGAGGAGTCCAAGTTCGCATTTACGAACGAACCATCGCTATTGTAATAGCAGTAGAAGTGTGTAATCTTTGCATTTGCGAATGGTTTTTCGCATTTGCGGGTCGCATTTGCAATTGCAGCATCTATGCCTAGACTTAAGCTGAGTTAGACGAGGTTTTTCTCGTTCTTTCAAATTTTTAACCATAAAAACTTTATAGACGATTTCCCAAGAACTCTTCTTTCCCAATTCATTGGTAAGTGAATCTAACCTACTTTTTTTTTAATTACCCATTATATTTCATAATATTTCAACCTGAAATCTAGATCTTCATGGTAGAAATTGAAAATTTGGGTAAACTAAGAGATTTTTGTAAAATTGTAGTATAGACCTCAAATTGAGGTCTGATTTCAAAACAAATTACATAGCTGGGCTCGGGGTGAATGGTAATTGGGTTTTGATCCGAATTTTGAATTTGGACCAAGCGGGCCCAGGGTAGACTTGTATAATAATGACCGGCAAAATACATAAGTAGCCAGCTGAACTATACACCAAATCCCTATTATACACTTTTTGAGGACTGATATCACTTTAGACACGCAACCTTTTAAAAGTTCTAGTACACATTACTTTTATCTTGACCAAATTTTTATTTAGAGATTGCATTCACGTGGCAATCAAAATGGGATACCTATCATAACTCATCTATTAATAAATACTAGTAATATATTTAAATTAAACTTTAATTGATTAAATAAATAAAAAAAGAAAAGAAAAAACAAATGTCATCTTCCCCAACCCCCTTTCCCGTCAACTTCCTCCTAAGCCATGGAGCTTAGAAGAGGGGATCAATATCATCTACCATCTATCAAGAACAATAGATGGAGATCAGAAGAGGAGCTAAATCAAGGGCAACAAACAAAGCCGAGAAGGCTATCATCATAATGAGTGCGACAATATTTTCAGATCCGAGAATGGAAGAGATGAAAATTTAAAGTGCAAATTCTCCTTTCTCCATTTTCAGATCTCATACCATGCCCAAAAAAAAAATCAAAGTCAAGTTTCAGTTTCCATTAATTAAAGAACTCCATTGTGAATAAAATCTACAACCTTCTCTTGTAATTTTAGTGTGACGACCCGACCCGTTGTCTCAGAAGTTACCATCCCGTTTCCCCCATTTTATGCTTCTTCATGTTTCATTATCAGTTTGGTGTGTTAGAGTTGATTTGCATTAGGTTTGGTAGAAAATGAGACACTTAGTCTCTTTAAGGAATGTTTAGTTTGGAAAAGTCAAATGAAGGTTGACTTATGAGTTATAAGGCTCGGATGTGATTTCTGGTGATTCGGTTAGCTTTGGGGGTAGGTTTGTGACTTAGAAGTGTGATCGGAAGTAATTTTGGAGGTCTGGTGTAGAATTAGGCCTGAATTTGCGAAGTTAGTATTTTGGTGATTTCCGGTTGATAGGAGAGATTTTCATCCGAGGGTCAGAATGGGATTCTGAGAGTTACAGTACCTTTGTTGGGTGATTTGGGATGTGTGTGCAAAATTTCAGATGATTCAGAGGTGATTTGGTTGGATTTTTGATCAAATGTGTGTTGCGGAAGTTTTAAAAGAACTTAGGTTTGAATTCGATGTAATTTGATGATTTTGGTGTTTGTTGAGGTGTTTTAATGATTGGACCAAATTTGAATAATATTTTAAGAGGTGTTGATACTTTTAGTTGAGGTCCCGGGGGCCTCGGGGTGATTTTGGATGCCCATCGGGATGAATTTTGGACTTGTGAGATTTTGGTGTTACTGGTATCTGGTATTTCCGCATCTACAAAAAGGGGCCGCAAATGCGGTTCCACAGATGCGAAGAAGGGGCCGCAGGTGCGGATGTGATCAATTGGAGGAATTGCCATATAAGCGGTAACCGCATATGCGGTATATGGGTCGTAGAAGCGGAAAAAGGCCTAGGCAGAAAGGTTTTTAAATAACATTTCATCCGTGAGCTTGGGATATTTTCCACTATTTTTGAACAACCTTAAGAGCTATTGGACGGGAATTGAAGGTTATATCGACTGCGATTGATTGGAGGTGAGTTATATGACCTTAAAACATGATTATTATGTGAAATTAACCTAGAAATTCATGGAAATTAAGCCTAAAATTGATGAACTAGGGCTTAAGTTTTTGATATTTCAAATTGGGATTTCATGGGTCATTTGAGCTCGGATTTGAGAGTTCATGGTATGTATGAACTCGTGAGAAGATAAAGAATCCATTGATGTTAAATTTTTTGATTTCCGAGAAGTGGGCCCGGGGCTCGAGTTTTGCTAATTTCGAAATTTTTGCTATTTTTCGATTGTTTTCGATTGGGTGTTGTCCCATTGGCATATTGTGATGTATTCACTTTGGTGTTGGATAGATTCGACGTGCGTGGAGGCCGGTCTGAGGGGCAAAGGTGTTGCGAGCTAGAAATTTCGCCGGTTCGAGGTGATTATTATGTGAAATTGACTTGGTCCGTCCCGATTGATGAATTTACTGTGTATTTGACTGAAATTTACTTGTTAACATCGTGATTGGGCTGATTGCAATATTTGGGCTTTGTGCCAACTATTTGAATCCTTCGGGGATTATTATCATTGTTTCTTTTATGCTTTGACTTATTACTTGAACTCAGTCATACTGTTCTACACTATTTTACAACTCAGCCACTTTTACTCGGATTTGAGTCTTAAATAATATTTTAAATGATAATTTGGGCTAAGCACTACTATTTTTTTCCTAATGCCCGAGGGCTTGTGATGATATTCTGACTGAGTGTGGCCGAGGGCCAGATGTGAGGATACACTGAGTGATAGGAGGCTGAGGGCCTGGATGTGAGGGTTTATATTATGGATCGGGTTGCGCGTCGCAGCAGTATATATATTGGATCGAACTGCACGCCGCAATGATATAGCGCTTGGGCTATAGGAGCCCTTCCGGAGTCTGCACCCCTACAGTGAGTGCGGGTATCCATATGGATCGGGTTGAACGCCGTAGCGATATATGGATCGGGCTGCACGCCACAGCGGTTACTATATGATATTTTTCTTGGAGTGATCTGAGAGAGAGAGCCCGAGGGGCTGAAAGTGTTCTGAGGGTGCGCCCGAGGGGCTGGTACTGCTTTGAGATATTACCCGAGGGACGAGCTTTTTATGTGCTCATTTTGCATACTTACTTGTCTCTTACTTGTTATGCTATGATAGTTCTGCCCGATGGGTAGATTTTTCTATGCTTATCAGCACTAACTATTTTGAAATCATTTTCGTCACTGTTGAAAGGATCATTTTCATAAGAGATCTAAACTGAGTCAAGATATTTCTAAAGTTTTCACTGTTTTCTCAAAAAATTGTACCCTGCTTCTATATAGCATGATAGTTTGCTTTACGTGATTTCTTACTGCTCAATTGTTATTTACCTTTATTACTCACTGAGTTGGAGTACTCACTTTACTTCCTGCACCTCGTGCGCAGATGCAGGTATTTGTTCACCCAGTAGCGGGTTTTGAGCGGATCAGAGGCTAAGTTAATGGAGATTGGCGAGGTGTCTGCAAGCATTCGCAGCACCGCATGTTCTTCCTTTGTTTTATCAGTCCTATTTGTATATTCCAGACTTGTAGTGGTAGTTATATTATAATAGTTGCTCGTGACTTGTGATACCCGATTAGGGCTGTGTTGGGTTGTATTTTCGTTAATTAATATCATTAAATCATATTTGAACTGTCATTGAACTGTTTAACTGCTTAAAAGTGGTATTCCAAAATGGTCTGGCTGGCCTTGTCTTCACGAGAGATGCCATCACGACCGGAGCGGGGTTTGGGTCGTAATAAGTTGGTATCAGAGCCTAGGTTACTAGGTCTCACAAGTCTTGAGCAGGTTTAGTAGAGTCTCGCGGATTGGTACGGAGACGTCTGTATTTATCCTAGAGTGGCTGTAGAACCTTTAGGAAAACTTCACCTTCTTGAATTCTTATCCTGCGTCCTTGATTCAACTTGAAAAGAAACTCTTGAAATTTCTTCCACGCGTTTGTATGCGCGCATGAGCGCTCAGTATTAGATGTGCCTATATGGCTTGTGATTCCTCGATCAAGGGGTGAGATGTTATCTCTGTGAGTTTGATGTTGGGCCAGTCAGGAGGACTTGAGGCTGGATCTTTGCCTATGGCTTGAGCACCGAGGTGCTGATTGTGTGAGCAAGCGTTTTGAATTTATAGGTTCGGTATTTTCCCTATTAGCCGGAATGGCGGTTGGATATCCATGTGATGAGTATGTTAGTACTGCGAGATGTATCTATATGACTTGGTAGTGACGAGAAAGTCTGCTGGATAATAGATGAACTGTTAAGTGTTCATTTCCGATTGTGATTTGTTATGTAGCCCAAATTATAGGCGCGTGAAGGATCGTTTCGTGTCTCTTAGTTAGGGAGTGGAGTGCATTCCATGTGGCGGTATGAGTTCAGACCCAGGAAGACTAGATGACTGTGTAATGTGTACGACGGTGGAAGGTATGTAGAAATACTAAATTGAGGTGAAGCAGGTGGGTCATCTCCTGTGGAGTGTTCTTAAGTGGTATGATCCTTACGTGTATGTTAGGAGACCTCATGTGTAATTAAAGGGTACGTGTTGAAATTTAAAAATTCGGGTCGCTTAAGAGAGTGGACTCAACTGATGTGGGGATGAATGTGAGATTTGTAGAGGATTACAGTACTAGATGATCTGCGTTTTCACAAACTTGTAAATGATTTGAGTTTAATCTCACTATGGTATTGTGGCATCATTATAGAAAAAGTGTTATGAGTTGTTGAGTGTGTTTTGATCTATGGCTTCGAGCCAAGTTGGGGAGTTTGCTATTGATTAGCTAATTGTACGGTCATATGCTATGTTGGTTCCGGTTCGAGGCATGCTGGCGAATCAGTTCTGGTTGCAGAAATTGAGCTGAGAATGGCACGAGTGAAGCAAAATTTTGACAAAGGTTATATGGTGCTTCATAGCTATGTGAGAATTAGAGGGATATCTTAAGCCGTGGTTGGTCAAGAATGCTCGGTGCATGGGGCAGGAAGATATTTGTTTGTATTAGAATGAGGTCATATCCTGCAGCGTCAAAGAGCTAATGAGGCACAGGTGGTTATGTTCATTTGATCAGGTGAATTGCAGTTTGAATAAGAAGTAAATGATTCTCGAGAATGGTTTTATTGTGTTCATGATTCTACAGGTAACAGTCAGGTGTCTTAAGGTTGTGTATGTGGTCAGAGACTGTGTTTTTATTGGGAAAGGTCAAGACTTGTGGTATTTTTATGATTATTATGGGATTCTATGTATCAGTATCTGGAAAGTAAAGGTAACAGATTTAGATTTGCAGGAGGTTCTTCAGAGTAAAGTATTTTGGAATATGGTGTTTCTGGGAATATTTGAGAGAGGATTCGGTGGCTTATGGGTCTTAGATAGTGTGTCCTTGTGCGTGGGTCTCGTGTAGTGAGCCTGGGTTGAGGAAACTGTGGTGCTACAGCAAGGGGGAATCCCAACTTGATGATGAATCAGAAGGGAATTAGATAGATGGAATAGCTTGATAGTAGACCGAATCAGTATGGTAAGGATATGATTAATTCTTAGAATGTGTTCGAGGTAATGAGCCTTTACAAGTATTTTGCAGCAATGGTCTCGAGTTTTGATGGCTTGCTTAGCTTGGTCGAGTTAAAAGGATTAAGTCCTGGCAGTTTAATTTATGCAAACAGAAATGAGAGAGTTCTTGTTGATTTCTACCATGGTTGAAGAGGTGCATTTTCTACGAATATGAGAGATATGGAGTGTGTAATGATTTTTCTTCTAGATGGGATCAATGGAATTTCTTGACTAGTTGAGTGCGTAGATGTCTATGGCTCGAAAGAGAGATAAAAGTTTTCATGTTATCCTTGGATGGTATGGTATATGTGGTATGTTGTGGAGGACCGAGTCTAGTGTGTTCTAGGTTACAGTTCAGTTCTGAAAGGAAGCTCATAAAACTCCTAGGCAACGGGTAGCCTCAGATAATGAAGGAAATGATACTGCTAATTGGAAGTGATTTGACGAGAGTTTACGTCTTAGAAAAAGGTAATGTGATTAAATTGATCATACTTCGGTAGTATTGCGGTGCTTTCTTATTAGATCGACTGCTGATATCTGAGTTTGTTTGATGGCACAGGGAAAATTTTAGAATATCTATCGTCTAATAATTGGGTACTTGAGTTGTGATATGTATTCATACAGCAGAATTTGGTATCAGGCATGGTGATTTGTGTTCTATATGGAGTTGGAGACTGGGAGTTATCAGGTACAGACTATGTTGTGGTTGTAGATTATGTGTATCGGCACCGTTTAGCGGCTACTGGGATTTGGAGGCCCAAGTGGATCTTTCTTTGCCTGGTATGTTAGATTTTGGATATGATGTTGGGGTGTAGACTGGCTGTCTCGGTGTTGGGTTATTCTAGAATATTGCGCTATAGGCTATGCCGGAAAATGCCACGAATTGAGTGGCGAGTTACGTCGGATTATGTTCTAGCAGAGTGGGTTATATTTCAAAGACCCAGCGGACGGCTGGGAAGGATTGCTTTTCTTAATTGGGCCTTCGTGATGGATGTCAGTGCAAAGGTTTCTACCATTGATTCAGTTCCGGTGTTGAGGGACTTGTTGGATATGTTTTTTGTGGTCGGGCATGTCGTCAGGCAAGGTTGTGGATTTCGGTATTGATTTGGTGCTGGGCACTGTATCGTACGGCTCCGGCAGGAGTTATAGTAGTGGCAGGAGCGGCTTCAGGCTTCTTGGTAATGAGTTCGTTGGTAGGCCGATGTGGATACATGTTTAGCTTGAGTCAGCTTGGTTGGCCCCGAAATTTTATTATTAAGGGATAGGTTGATTTGATCGTTACTGAGCTTGTTAATAATCTGGGGAGGTCTATGGATTGTTTTGGTGCGGCAAGACGTTATGATTCGCTGGTTATGGGCACATGTAGTGCGATTCTATTGGGGATTCATAGTGAAAGTCAAGCGGGAAGAGTAATTGGGTGTTTCTCGGTAAATGGATTATTGGTTATGACCTATCAGGTTGCGTGTTGTATGTTATGTGTTTCACCGTGGGTGTAATGAATTGCTTTGGTTTTAGATATCAAATTGTGCGTGGTTGCCAATTTTGAGCATAGTGACTTGAGGTGTTTCATGTGTGACAGTGTCTGGGATAGGAGTACGCATTTTAGCGAGGCCCTGTGGAGATATAACCTTTCGGGGTAGATTCAGGTGTTCTATTTCTATGATGCGAGACGAGGTCTAATCCTTGTGTTGTGATGGTATTGATGAGCTTGAGGTACAGTTCTTTCGTCCGAGTCATTTTTTCATGATATGAGTGTGTTCAGATCGTTCTTATTGGTGCGCGTATTATGCAAGTTGTGGCTTAGGCCTGTATTGAGGTGTCATATCACCAGGATGGTGTGTTTGTTCAGAAGACATCGTTGGGATAATCAATAAATACGAACAGATTTGATTTCAGCTTGTTGGAAGGATAATATCGTGGTTCAGCTCGGAATCTGCTGTGGTATTAGTCAAAAGGGAAGTGGCTTCATGAATGGTTGATCTGAGAAATGGTTACGATTTATTGTGTGTTTCATTTATCGTTGGCAGTATATGAAAGTATTGGAGTAAGACCTTAGTTGATAAGAGATTTTTTACCGGTATTCGGGTGTTGTGGGCAACTGCTGTGAATAGAAGTTATCGCTTTGAGTGTTTGGGTTATGTAGAATATCATATGATTGGACCTGAGGTTGCAGGTGTGGGTTATTAAAGCTAGTTCGGGCTTATTCTGATTATAGATGTGAGTCTTATCTTGTGTGTGATTTCAGAAAGTGCAATGTGGTTCTATGGTTTATGGACTAGATGGATTGTGAAATTTCAGCTATGTTGTGTTATCAGACCTACGCACGATAAGATGACATGGGATCACCCCCAGGTATATGCTTGGTAAGGTCATTCAGCTATTGGTTGGCTTCTAGGACAACTCTGGGCACACTCAAGGACAAGCGTTTGTTTAAGTTGGGGAGGATGTGACAACCCGACCCGTCGTCTCAAGAGTTACTGCCCCGTTTCCCCCCATTTTATGCTTCTTTATGTTTCATTATCAGTTTTTGGTGTGTTAGAGTTGATTTTGATTGGTCTTGGTAGAAAATGAGACGCTTAGTCTCTTTAAGGAAGGTTTAGTTTGGAAAAGTCAATTGGAGGTTGACTTATGATTTATAAGGCTCGGATGCAATTTTCGGCAATTCGGTTAGCTTCGGGGATTATTTTGTGACTTAGGAGTGCGATCGAAAGTGATTTTGGAGGTCCGATGTAGAATTAGGCTTGAATTAGCGAAGTTAGTATTTTGGCGATTTCCGGTTGATAGGTGAGATTTTTATCCGAGGGTCGGAATGGGATTTCGAGAGTTGCAGTAGCTTCGTTGGGTGATTTGGGATGTGTGTGCAAAATTTCAGATGATTCGGAGGAGATTTGGATGGGTTTTTTATCAAATGCGTGTTTCGGAAGTTTTAAAAGAACTTAGGCTTGAATTCGATGTAATTTGATGAATTTGGTATTTGTTGAGGTGTTTTGATGATTGGAGAAAATTTGAATAATGTTTTAAGAGGTGTTGGTACTTTTAGTTGAGGTCCCGGGGGCCTCGGGGTGATTTTGGATGGCCATTGGGATGAATTTTGCACTTGTGAGATTTTGGTGTTACTGGTATCTGGTATTTCCGGATCTGCGGAAAAGGGGCCGCAGATGCGGTTACGCAGATGCGAAGAAGGGGTCGCAGGTGCGGACTTGACCAATTGGACGAATTTTGCAGAAGCGGACGTATTCCCGCAAATGCTGTGTCCGCAGGAGCGGAAATTGATAGCAGAAGCGGTCCTGAGGAATTTTGAAGAATCTGCAGAAGCGGAGGAATTGCCGCATATGCGGTATCTGGGTCGCAGAAGTGGAAAAAGGCCTGGGCAGAAGGGTTTTAAAATAACATTTCATCCGCGAGCTTGGGATATTTTCCACCATTTTTGAACAACCTTAAGAGCTATTGGACGGTAATTGAAGGTGATTTCGACTGGGATTGATTGGAGGTGAGTTATATGACCTTAAAACATGATTCTTATGTGAATTAACCTAGAAATTCATGG
This sequence comes from Nicotiana glauca, assembly GCA_026770625.1. Taxonomy (NCBI): domain Eukaryota; kingdom Viridiplantae; phylum Streptophyta; class Magnoliopsida; order Solanales; family Solanaceae; genus Nicotiana; species Nicotiana glauca. The sequence continues at coordinate 43,948 of MU781826.1, forward strand.
AAATTAAGCCTCAAATTGATGAACTAGGGTTTGAATTTTTTATATTTCAAATTGGGATTTGATGGGCCATTTGAGCTCGGATTTGAGAGTTCTTGGTATATATGGACTTGTGAGAAGATAAAGAATCCATTGATGTTAAATTTTCTGATTTTCGAGAAGTGGGCCTGGGGCTCGGGTTTTGCTAATTTCGAAATTTTTGCTATTTTTCGATTGTTTTCGATTGGGTGTTGTCCCATTGGCACATTGTAATGTATTCGCTCTAGTATTGGATAGATTCGACGCACGTGGAGGCCGGTCTGAAGGGAAAAGGCGTTGCGAGCTAGAGAATTTGCCGGTTCGAGGTGATTAATGATTGTAAATGATATCCTGAGGGTTTGAAACCCCGAATCGCACATCGTAGTGCTATATTGAGGTGACTTGCACACCGGATAGTGGACGTGGGGTAGAGCACCGTTGGGGATTGTGACTTGGTCCGTCCCGATTGATGAATTTAGTGTGCATTTGATTGAAATTTACTTGTTATCATCGTGATTGGGCTGATTTCCATATTTGGGCTTCGTGCCAACTATTTGAATCATTCGGGGATTATTATCATTATTTCCTCACTCCTTTGACTTATTACTTGAACTTAGTCATACTGTTCTCCACTATTTTACAACTCAGCCACTTTTATTCGAATTTGAGTCTTAAATAATATTTTAAATGATAATTTGGGCTGAGCACTACTGTTTTTTTTTTCTAAATCCCGAGGGCTTGTGATGATATCCTGATCGAGTGTGGCCGAGGGCCAGATGTGAGGATACTCTGAGTGATATGAGGCTGAGGGCCTGGATGTGAGAGTTTATATTATAGATCAGGCTGCACGCCACAGCAGTATATATATATTGGATCGGACTGCACGCCGTAGTGATATAGTGCTTGGGTTATAGGAGCCTCTCCGGAGTCTGCACCCCCATAGTGAGCGCGGGGTACCCATATAGATCAGGTTGCACGCCGCAGTGAGATATGGATCGGGCTGCACACCGCAGCGATATGTGGATCGGGCTGCACACCGCAATGATTACTCTATGATACTGTTCTGGGAGTGATCTGAGAGAGAGAGCCCAAGGGGCTGAGAGTGTTCTGAGGGTGAGCCCGAGGGGCTGGTACTGCTTTGAGATATTACCCGAAGGACGAGCTTTTATGTGCTCATTTTGCATACTTACTTGGCTCTTACTTGTTATGCTATAATAGTTGTGCCCGAGGGGAGGATTTTTCTGTGCTTATCAGCACTAACTGTTTTGAAATCATTTTCATAACTGTTGAAAGGATCATTTTCATAAGAGATTTAAACTGAGCCAAGATATTTCTAAAGTTTTCACAGTTTTCACTGTTTTCTCAGAGAATTGTACCCTAATTCTATACAGCATGATGGTTTGCTTTACGTGATTTCTTACTGCTCAGTTATTATTTACCTTTATTACTCACTGAGTTGGAGTACTCACTTTACTCCCTGCACCTCGTGTGCAGATGCAAGTATTTGTTCACCCAGTAGCGGGTTTTGAGCGGATCAGAGGCTAAGTTAATGGAGATTAGTGCGGTGACTGCCAGCGTTCGCAGCACCGCATATTCTTCCTTTGTTTTATCAGTCCTATTTGTATATTCCAGACTTATAGTGGTAGTTATATTCTAATAGTTGCTCGTGACTTGAGACACCCCGATTAGGGATGTGTTGGGTTGTAATTTTGTTAATTTATATCATTAAATCATATTTGAACTGTCATTGAATTGTTTAACTGCTTAAAAGTGGTGTTCCAAAATGGTCTGGCTGGCCTCGTCTTCACGTGAGGCGCCATCATGACCGGAGCGGGGTTTGGGTCGTGACATTTAGTCATTCTTATGAAATACAAGAAACTATTCTTTTTTATTCACGTAAATATTAGTTGTTTTGGTGAGTTTTAATAGTAGACAAAAAAGTAAGAGAAGTTTGGAAGGGTAAAAGACGAAACAAGGGTTTAATTTCTGTCAATTCTTGTAAAGAGCATCTTGTTTAAATTCATTATCATGGGTTTTGATGAATTTCATAAATGTACATAGGGAAGGGACGAAACAGAGGGGAATTTGGGGAATACAGGTGAGGAAAGGGAAAGAGTGGGTTGTGGGGAGGGGTCCTGGTGGTATTTTCGTTGATTGAAAGAAAAATAAGAAAATATTATTACTTTGACACATGGCACTAAAATATGAATTTAGACAGAATATTTACAAGTTTTACATGCTTATTGTTTTGTTAAGGACGGGCATGCCACGTAGCAAAAATAGTGTGTACTAGATATAATTTTCAAAGGTTATGTGTGTAAAGTAATATTGGCCTTAGAAAATGTGTAACATGGATTTGGTGTATAGTTCAGGTGGATACTTATGTATTTTTAGTGACCAAAATTGAACTTCTTTTATTCGTGGGTAGTTTCCAAGGCTTAATTTGATATTGTAACAACCCGGCCGGTCGTTTTTTGAATTTACGCCCCGATTCCCCATTAACTGTTTTCCCTAAGTTCATTTCTGCTATTTTGGTTGCCGGGACGTTCGGTATTAGGATTCGGAGAGTTTTGAGACACTTAGTCCCTAAATGAGAGTTTAAGAGTTGAAAAATGGTCTGTATTCGGAACAGTGTGAAGACAACCTCGGAATGGAAATCCGATGGTTCTGTTAGCTCCATCAGGTGATTTCGGGGTTGGGAGCGTGTTCGGAATGTTATTTGGAGGTCCGTAGCTCATTTAGGCTTGAAATGCCGAAGTTTGAATTTTTGAAGTTTCCGGTCCGATAGTGAGTTTTTGATCCAAGGGTTGGATTTGAATTCCGGAAGTTGCTGTAGCCCCGTCATGTCATTTGGGATGAGTGTGCAAAATTTCAGGTCATTCGGACGAGGTTTGGTTGGGTTTTTGATCGAACGCGTGTTTTTGAAGTTTTAAAAGAACTTAGGTTTGAATTCGAGGTAATTTGAATATTTTGATGTTAGTAGAGGTGTTTTAAAAATTGGAACAAGTTTGAATAACGTTATAGGGTATATTGGTATTTTTGGTTGAGGTCCCGGGGGCCTCAGGATGATTTCGGATGCTTAATGCGGCATTTCTGTGTTGAAAAATGTTGCAGCAGCAGAAGTTCTGGTATTTTCGCTTCTGCGGCTTGGGAACCGCAGAAGCAGTTTTGAAGCTGCATAAGCGGAGTCGCAGGAGCGACCTGGGTATCGCAGAAGCGGAAGCTTGGCTTCCTCTCATAGACCGCAGAAGCGGTCATATTGCCGCAGAAGCGGGACCGCTGGAGCGGTCAGATGTCCGCAGAAGCAGAATTTTCCCCCTTTAATGAGAAACCGCTGAAGCGGTTATTTTGCCGCTTAAGCGGGACCACAGAAGCGGTCCCTTGTCCGCAGAAGCGGAAATG
>MU781828.1:0-12032 GCA_026770625.1 Nicotiana glauca
GGGCATAATACTCGGGTTTTATTTGCAACGTCCGCAGAATCCTATTTAGAGGATATACTTGGGCGTGATCAGTTATTAGAATAGATTGGGCACAACTTGAAGAGGTTGAATCTCAGTTTTGGGATGGTTTGAATTGAAAGTTCGATAAAAACTGAACATGAAAAAAAATGATATGTGTATCACACTGTATATCATTTGTGTATCACATATGTATCATATTTGTATCTCTTGTATATCACATGTATATCCATGTATACATGTGTGTGAGATACATGCGTGATACATGTGTCGCAGAAGACTTTTTTGAACTCGATTTAATTACGAATTTTGATACAAAACCAGTCCAAATCACCTCCAATCTTCCTCAAATTTTGTATATTGACTTGTCTATATATTTTCAATGAATTTCAACTATACCCATTGAAAAATTTCCTTTTTTGTTTAGATTTTTAGAATATTGTATATATTTTTTGTATTTCATATCCTTTTTTGCTACCTCATCCATAAACTTTCCTTTCTGTTTGTATTTAGTGTTGCTAATCACGCTTAAAAATGTGGAAGGTAATTTTTGCATGTGATTCTTTGAGAGAAAGAACCCTATTATTTGGTTTTTCAATTTTTGTTGGCTAGTTTTGGTAAGTCTATGATTAATGGCTAGAGGTTGATAAGTTGAGATTTATTTGGGACATTTGTATAAGTTTTCCTTTTTTATAAGAATGACTAGCATGTCGAAGATCACAATATTCAAAGGTTATGTATGATATAATATACAAATATTTAATTTAGAATTAAAAATTTTAAAAAATGTTCTTTATATTCATAACAAGGGGGTACATAGGCAGGGGCGGAGCCAGCATGTTTCATATGGGTTCGGCCGAACCCAGTAGCTTTGGTTAGAACCCTATATTTATCTTTAAAAATCCATTGAATATGTACAAGTTATTCACTTAGAACCCAGTAACTTAAAATGATTAGAATTCCTGAACCCATAAACTTCAAATTATGGCTCCGCCTCTGTACATAGGTCGAGTTGGTTTGGATTTTTCAATTACCAAACCAAACCAATTGTCTCAAATTTTTAAATTTATAAACCAAACCAACAAAAATTGCGTTTTTCAATCACGATTTTCTCGGATTTTTCGGGATTTTTTCGACAAAATCTTTATAGCATAAAATTTATAATTTGTACTTTAATATTTCTCAGGTCCTAGTAAGATAAAACTATAGAAGATGTTACCCAATAAAATAATAAAAAATATAGGAAATGAGTCATGATTATACTAAAATACTCAACAAATTGCATAAGATAAATATTGCTAATTAATAAGCCATAATAAAAATAAACATAATCTGAAAATACTAAGTCATGTTAAAATAAGTACGACTAATAAGTACTAAGTATTAATTACATGACTAAATAATATTAAAGTGAGCTATGCATTTTCACTATCTACATCAATGCATATATATATATATATATATATATATATATATATATATATATATATATCCAATACTATTGTCGTTAATTTCTAGTATTGAATTGAATTTTTTTTGTTAGCATTAGTATTAATTTGATTTTGCTTTGGCTTTATTTGAGTTACTAACTTTTATGGGCTATAAAACATATTTGACCATTCAAAAGTTCTAAGTCCAAGCCTGAAATAATACATTAAAAGAGAGAACTATTAAAGAGTTTAAATTATATTTATAAATTACATTACAATAATTATTTTATGTATAAAATATTTTTAAAACTTGTATACATGTAGTGTTTGGTTCATTTGGTTTCTGTTTGACTTTTGTTTAGTTAAAACCAAACCAAATCAATTATGGTCGGTTTTTTTTTCTAACATCAAATCAAATCAAACCAAACAATAGTCGGGTCTTTTTTCTCAGTTTAACTCGAATTATCGATTTGGTGTCTGATATGTTTAAATTTAATTTGTCTAAATCTTAGAATTAACTTATTTTGTAAAAAAAAATATTTAACAAAGTCCCGTCAAATTTTAAAAATTGCAACATTAAAAGATGCATGAAACATCATAAATAGACCAAAAATAATAATTGACTACACCTTAAAAAACTGAACCAAGACATCATAAATAAACTAAGAGTAGAAATAACTGCAAAAGTTGCACCTCACTAAAATTTGTTAAATATTTAATGAAGATTAAAAGTACTCACTTTTAACAAATTTAAAAATCATGAAAATCTAGGTCCTTTTATATACCCTCAAACTTTCCAGAGATGGATACTAGTTCTAGCGTAAACAAAAATATATAAAGTAGAAGATCGATCTTTCAAAATGTTATTGATATATGGATATTTGATAATGCAAAGTCAAAGATTTTTCGTACGTCCCTTTTATTTTTAACTTCTTTATCATACATATTAAATTAGGAATAGCTTTCTTTTTTTCTTTATATTAAATTATTTTTTATTGAGCTTATAAAGAGCTAGTAAAAAAGAATGACTAAATCAAGCCTGAAGGCAAAACTTGTCGATTTATCCCATGTGCGCGAGACATTAAGCTCTTGGCTATTACTTCCTCGGTCTCACCAATTTGATTTTTTATTTTGGTCCAAAATAAGTTTTCATTTATATAATCAAGAAAGAATTCAATTTGTTTTTACAAAATTACCCTTATATACATATCCCTAAAATATTTTCGTACTCCTCGCATTAAATATTTAATTAAGGGTAGTCTAGTCATACTAAATATTTTTATATAGAATTTAATATTTTTTTAATTGACGTACCGAAAGTAAATTGATCACTTATTATGAACCGGATGAAGTACTACTCAATTGTCGCCTCCATACCTAATTACTAGATGGTGACTAGCCATATTAGTACATATATTTTTATTTTTTTACGTGTTCATGCACGAAGCATTCCGCGTTTGACGCAAGATCCCGAGAAGGACCACGTATAATCCCACTTAGTGGACTAAGTGGGGTCTGGAGAGGGTAGTGTATAAGCAGACCTTACCCCTACCCTGAGGTAGAGAGGCTGTTTCCAAATAGAAACTTAGCATCCTTCCTTCCAAGAACTTCCCACCTTGCTCTTGGGGAGACTCGAACTCAGAACCTCTTTGGTTGGAAATGGAGGTTGGAGGTTGCTTATCATCAGAGCAACCCACCTATATATATATATATATATATACACACACACACACATTAACAAAAAAAATTCTGCAAATAAAAGGGAGACAATGAATGAATAAGCTAACTAATATTGTTGGCAGAGTGAATAAAACAATACTATAACCAAACAAAAAATGAACCTATTCCAATCTCTTCTCCATTATTCATGGTGTTCAGATTTTCCAGAATTTGAATTGATGGAAGCATGAAAATAATAGGAAGTCATAGCAGAATTACAGGCGAAAAACGACGAAAAACCCCTAAATGAAAAGAATTCTATTTTTGACTCCCATATTTTGCTACAGAGCAATATCTCCAACAGTAAAAAATTACTTTTGATTTATAGCTAATGTAGAATGGAACCAACTTGAGTTGACTGGTTGGTTATTTTCCATTCACCAAACCAAGAATTTGCCTCCAACTTGAGGCCAAGGCTTCAAATTAGTTAAGCAGTAATGTATTAGGACCAGTTTGCTTCACACCATTTCTTGGATACTAGCCTAATTAAACCTTGTATTTACATAGGTTCTCGAATCCCATGTACTCGTGGCGTTGGATCTTCCCAATCATATTTGAGATTCCGACCCCACCTGTCAAAACGAAGAAGCAAATGTAATGTAGATATTCAAACGGGAGACGACATAATGCAGCCAATGAGGGAAACTAGATGCTCAAGAGGGCAGCCCGGTGCACTAAGCTCCTGCCATGCGCGAGGTCCGGAATGAGAAAGGGCCGGACCACAAGGGTCTACTGTACGGAGCCGTACCCTGCATTTCTGCAAGAGGCTGTTTCCAAAGCCCGAACATGTGACCTCCTTGTCACAAGGCGGCAACCCTACCGGTTATGCCAAGGCTCCCCTTCGGAAACTAGATGCTCACCTAGCGATATTGCGCTCACAAATATTGTGAAGGCAAGGATGAAGATGATAAGAGACGCTCGTCCTAATACAACAATCAACCTCCTCACAACGTGTTGCCCAACGAAAGCAGCAACAGTTGCCACAGCAACAAAGTAGAGAGCTGTAAGTAAGAAGCATACAATTCTCAGTTCTGACATAAACAAGAATGAAACCGAACAATCTATTTTTTTATGTTCACTAACTTGAAGGAATGGCCACATACCATAAGGAACTGGGAAACGTTTTAGAAGGTAATACTCCACCACGGACATTGATGAGGAGAACATCATTGCAAAGGTGGCAGTGGCACTTGAGACCTAATAACAGAAATACAAGCACGAAAATGACAATGAGTTGGTAGCATTTTTGCATGTAAAGGCATGAATAAGAAAGGAAGACGTACAGGTGGTCACGCCACAACAGCACCCAAACTGACCTGAGGAGGGACACCGAGCTCCAAAAAGAGCGGACCCATGATAAATCCTCCGCCAAGACCAAGAAGTCCGCCAACCAGACCAGCTAGTATACCAAAGAAGCAATAAACAATCAGTTGCATCACACGGAAATTGGTGCCGTCTTCTCCCTTGGATTGAATCTTTCTCCAACCTTTGTACAGACTAATAGCTTCAAATGAAGATACCCCTACAGAAACCGGGATCTGGAGAACAAATACAAGATTTCATAACGGGATTGCTAGAATCACTTTGTGATCTTTTGAAGTTTGCTTCAAACATAATTTTGACATAACCAAATACAAACCTGCAATAAATTCACCCCCCAATACCACACCGAACAAGTAGCTGTGTAAATCTATGTCAAACACACAAGGCCAGTGAGTTAACATATTACAGCATAGATCAAGACTAACCAAAAACAATGACAAAATTACAGCATCACCAAAAAGATAAGAAATGAAAACCTTTCCAATTTGCAGAGCTAGAAATGCAATCCAAACAAAACAGAGGAGTCCGAATTCCTTCCAGCAAACATTCTCCGTGACAGGAACCTAAAATGGCATGGCTTTTTTTAGAGTTATGAAATCAGGAGAAGCATAATATTCTCCTTTCACAGTTAGGAAAAGTCACCTCTCGTTCGGAAGTAACTTTGGCGTCCTTTTCAGTGCCATTGGCTGGACCGCTAGGAAGGAGCTTGTATTCTGCTTCATCACCAGTCCCTGAGTTTTTCGCAGCCTCGGCCTCCTGAAGTAAGAAATAAAAAATGATTAGCAAAACCCAACAATTCACATACATGACTTATTTAACATCATCCAACCGGATAAATCATCTTCCCATACTTGCATCCACGTGTTAGAATGGAGAGAAAAAGAAAGAAACAATGAAGGAAAAGTCTCTTTCTTCATGTTAGAAAAGAACACAAAGTAGTGTACAGAAAAAAACAGGAAACTTCCAACAATATAAAGGTGATAACCTTTTTAATAATAGTCTCTTTCTTCCACGTCTCAACCCCTCTTAGAAAGGCCTTAGTTGATGTGAGAAGGAACAGAACAATTAGCAGAACTGTAACCATCCAATCAGCAAATACCACATTGAAAGCAACTCCGATACTAATGCCGAGCATCAGCATTGGCTGGATGAGAACAGCCAAGTCATAATCGATAATAGGCATGTCAATCGTGGGATGCCTGAGCTTTAAGTTATAGTAAACAGTAGAGACTGCAGCTCCCATAATCATACCTGAAAAACCAGAAAAATAATTAACGAGTTCCTTAACTAGGAGAAAACAGTTCATAACAGAAGATGAACATTAAATTAAGACATACACCTACAGTTTACTGCTATTGTGTGAGTTCCTTTATTTGGTAATCAGTTAGTATAGCAATTCAGTAATCCATTCAACTCAGGAAAACGAATTTCCTAAATATCATGTAAATTAGCCGCTAATCTTACATTTTGAAATTGCTGTAGACGATTTTGGATCAAATCCAACAATAAGACTAAGCATGGGTACGAATATGCCGCCGCCACCAACACCACCTACACTACCAAATGCTGCGCCCAAGAATCCAATAATGGTACCAACAACAATTTGCCATCCAAATTTCATATCCTGCAATGACAGCACAAAGTACATATTCAAAAATGTCCATTTCACAACATAGTCAATTGCATAAAAGCAAAAATGTGAGTAATGTAAATATTAACATAACTCAAGGAGTTTATAAAAGTAAAGTGCTATTAGTCTGATGGTGTCCGGACTAGTTTGCGCGAACCTCAACTAATTCTACGAGATACCTACTACCTCCCACCAGCAACACGTACCAGGTAACTCTATCCACCAAGGCTTGGACAGATGGAAAGAAATCACCTAGTATTTTGCTATTGAACCTGAGATCTCATTGTTCTCAAAATCACTTCATCAACCGCTGGGCCACACCCTTAGGTGCAGTGACATGGACATTGTAGTTATGTTCATTCCTTCTATGTCTTCTCATAATTTTGTTCATTTCTAATCGAACATCCTAGATATATTCTCTATTTCATGCGCACCAGTGAGCACTTTAACATGTTTGGTTATGGGTTGCATTCACTCTCTAGTAGCTCATAGAGCTTATCTACTTCAAAATTCAGATAGTTAGTGGACCACTTAAATCCAATAAAATGAGCTCATATACAATCATCAACTATTACCTATTAATCAGTGTTGCAGATCAAATAAATAGGGTACCGAAATTTAAAAACACAACAACAAGTACGCTTTAAACACCAACTAGTTGAGATCGACTATATGAATATTCAATATCCATTCCAAATTCGTTCGTAAACAGTTTCATTCCAATACTCAATAATTTGTCTCGAGTTTATTAGTGGCGGAGCCAAGGGGCGGTGTCGACATTTAAAGACATGATTAATTCTAACGAATTATTGTAATGATATCATATTAAAATTTTAAAAACACAAAATATAATATATAAATAAAACACAATTCATATACATTACTACAATTCTACTCCAAAAATTTTCAATATTTTAAATGTATTATAATAGTCTCTTTAGAATTAATACTAAATACTTTTTTATATAATGCATCAAACATCACTCGAAAACACGTCATTCCTTTGATTCTGCAAATAGGACACCCAATTCTCAAAATTGGAAATTGCACCTAATGGCTAAAATAATTACCTTTAAAATAATTTATTGTGGCTCAAATGTTTTAAGCACATCATGATTTACTGGTTTTGTTTCCCTTTTATCTTTTTAGCCGTATACTATATGGATTAAAAAATTCTAAAATTACTAAGAACTACCGCAACTGGGAATCGAACTCCAAATCTTTCTAACAAAGGAACAGCTCGACCAACCGAGCTAGGAGCACTTTCTGTGTGGCAGTGTCACTCCATTTTATTTGTATGCATTTATCTTTGCATATCAGTATTCATACATTTAGTAAAATTTTCCGACCAAGCAGTGTCGGATGACACCGTTGGGTCAAGGTGCGTCCGCCCCTGGGCAGAGCCACATACTATGATTCGTCGCCAAGTTACTGCCTAAATAGGGTAAAACAATTTTTTTGTACATAATACTAAATTTTGAATCCCATTAACATAAGAGAACTGCATTTTGGTTTTTTTTTTTTAATCCCAACAACAACCCATTATACTCCCGCAAGTGGGGTTGTTTCCGATAGACAATATCTAGCTCAACTTCAGGAACTTAAAGTAAAAAAAAAAAAAAAAAGGTAGTTCAAAACTTGTTCAGTCATAAAAAATGAATGTTAGTTTTAACTATAAATCCAAACTTCAAAAGTCACAACAAGTCCAAAAGAGCATAAATTAACGTGAAAAAAAAAAGTTAAATTAAAAAACAAGAATTTTACCGGCCAAACATGATGGTAACCAGATTCATTAGGCTTCCATAAAAAGTTGACAACAGTTGAAAGGTAATCTGAATCTGAAAGTTCAGTTGCATTTTGGGCTATAACTTCTCTTTTTAAGCTTCTTTCTGCTGAAACAAATATTGCAGCTAAAAGAAAACTCCATGAAATTGACAAAAGTGGCCTTAAAATCTTCAATTTTCCTCTAACTCCCGCCATTCCAAATAAAGATCGCACCTTTTCTCCACACCCAAAAACCCCAAAAATCAAAAACAATTTTTTTTTTTTTTTAAAAATCTCTCTTTTTCACCTTTTCAAGCAAAAGATTCAAACTATTCTCCACACCCAAAATACCCAAAAAGCAAATAATCCAAAAAAAATTAAAAAATTCTCCCTTTTCAACTTTTCTGTTCTTAAAATTTCAAGATTGAATTTAGAAATGAAAAATGTATGTTAAACAATTATTTTTCTTGAAAAATGAGGATTAATAAAAATTTAATTGGTTGCTGAGGGAAGTTACAAACCGAAAAAGAAAGTGAAGTATATGAAGTATTGTGAGAAGGGAGTAAAAATAGGAGGAGAAAATGGAGGGGAAAAGGGTGAAGGAGAAAAGGAGTAGAAAAGAATGGATCTTTGGTCTTTTTGGGTGTCACATTTGCATGAATGAGTTGCATATATATATGAAGAAATTAAGGAAAGAGAGGCTTGATTTTGGCCTGGCCTCAAAAAAACTCAGAAGGGATAATTAATTTTAGAATTAAATTTATGATGAATTTATACTACTTTTGATTGAGATAAAATTATGATATAACTAATCTCAAATTAATTATTTTAGGATTGTAATATTTTTTTACCCTATAAAAAAATATAATAATTAATTTCGAAATAACTAATCCCGAAATAATTTATTTTTCTACCCCAAGTGTGATAATTAGGACAAGAATTGAAACTTCACAAGTGCATGAAAAAACAAGGTTTGTAAGTGGCTTGCAAGTGCTTGTTGTCTCTGACAAATTTGTCTTTGATTTGAAAAGGATAAATTTAAGAAAAAAAAAATAGCTAATATTTTATTAATTATTTCTAATTGTCATTATTTTAATATATCTCGATATGTAAAATTTTAATTCAACTTTTTAAGCTAGTTAAATTAACTTTTAATGAACGAAAATATCAAGTAAATTGTGATCGATATAGAAAAAGGTGAACAAAGTATGGGGGATTATAATCATACTTCTTTCAAAAATCTGTTTTAATAAGGATAGTCCGGTACACAAAGCATCTTGCATTCACGCAAGGCCCGAGTAAGGATCGTATCTCGATAGCGTAATGTAAATAGTCTATCCTAATACAAGCTATAACGGCTACTTTCACAGCTCGAATTCATGATATATATGTTACACTGAGATAATTTTACCGTTATTTCAAGACTCCACATCAAAATTTATTTCTAATACCCCAAAAAAGGGTACATCCTTTTAACTATTTTTCTCTTTTTGTTGGACGAAACATCATAAATTTGGAAGCTCCCCACTTGAGAAATTTCATAAAAAGTGAAGTGGCAAGGAAAGTATTTTTTTTCTAAGAAATACTTCCTTCGGAGATAAATACCAATATTTTTGACAAATTGCGTTTGTTTTTAAATATTTGATATTTTTTTAAGGAAATTGTTCATTATCTTCTTCTTTTTAAATCTATTCTTAGTGTTTCAATTAGTAAATATTTATTAATTAAGTGAGACGTTTTAGGCGAGATGATATTTTTTAGATAAGTGCTCTTAAATAATACTATTAAATAATTACAAAAAGTGGTTCAACTTTTAGTCAACAAACATATTATAAATTGGCTAAGACACGTAATGGTCGAGTCACATGTGAATTAGATCTTGACATATGATAATTATCTAAATATCTTATTCAACAAATACAGTTTGACTAATTTTGTTTTCTTTTTATTCCGTCTAAGATTCTATTTAATTCATTCATGAATATCATTGAATCTTTATTTTGATTCCATCCCCCCACCCCCACCCCACCCAACATCCACATCATTCCAATTCATGTTTTTATATATACTTTTTGATCATCATAATTTTGTTCATAACGTTAGATTTTTCATTTTTATCTCTCTCTTCAATTAAATAATTTACAGAAAATAGGTTAGGTGACAAGAGGTTACACCTCGAATTGCAGTGTTCAAAATCGAATTTAATTTTCACTCGCTGCTAGCTATATCATCCATATATTCCCTTATAAAATGTTACTAACTATGCCCAAAAGTAATAATATTCTTTTTAAATTTTCTTTATTAATAAGTTATCGGTTCATCAAAATTCAATAGCTTTGTCTCAAAATTCAATATATATATATATATATATATATATATATATATATATCAAATGAATTTGTGATAGAAATCATTGTGATGGTTTTCATTTGTTTATGTGAAAAGAATCTAAGGAACAACCTCAAATTGAATATTCACAACGATTATTGATCAGGTCAGTAAGTATGTGTGTTTACCCTGAAAAACGGATAACAATTAAATTTATAAATGGTTTTAAGGATATGCGGATTAATTCGATACAAAAGATAAATTGCGTTAGAATAAACAAATAAAGATATAGTAAATTCAAACCACGTGAGGAGGAGGATTTCAGCCTTAATGAAATATCCACCCTCGATTCAGGCTCACCGTGGCTAGTACTGATGAACAAGAAAAAAAGCTTTCAATAACAGTGAAAAAAGTAGTTTATTACTTTGATATGCGTGTTACAATGTCCTCAATAAATTATCAGCCCCCCTTATATAGTAGGAAAATTCTAATCTAGGTACAATCCCATAAAGGTGAAAAATCTTCTGATTGCCGGTTCTTCATTGATACATGCCGAGATCCACGTCATGATAGCCGGCCGGTCACGGATATTTCGATCTTCTGTTGATCGTGTTTGAGTGCCTCACAATGTTCTTCAGAGTCTTTTGGGGTTCGGATCATGACCCCGATATTCTCGAGCGCGGGCGTCATGCCCCCGGACTCTGACTCGATTTCGATCCCTGCCTCGATTTCGATCCCTCGTCTTTATGTATCAAGCTCGGTTTATCCTATCGAAGATCGGGGTGTACCATGTGACCGGTTTTACCCGTATTATACGCATAAAATTTTAGAAATTCTAAGTCAATTTTACAGAAATATGAAGAAGAAAACTATAATAGCTTTAGTTAGTCTGTCATTTTCTTTGAATCAAGTTGTAAATATATCAAGGTTAAATGAAAGCAGCGGACAATAATATATAATAGAATAATTAACTTGCATTTTTTTATTTGATTCTTACTGGATGCTTCTAATTAAGTGTACGTGTTCTAGATTTGGACATTAATTTTTTATTTAAAGTAATGACGTACAGGTTACAGATTATTAAAAAAAATTAAATTTTGGACAATTAATTTTTTTTTCCATTTTTGGTTACTTGTCATTGGATACTACTTCCTTACTTGTGGCATCAAAATGATCTTGTACATATGGAGATATATCCCATGAATCTAGTCACATGCAATGAGAGAAAAAGAATAATATTACTACCATTTTTATTAATAAGATATTCATTTAACTGAGATCCACATTTGAACGAACACATCTTAGTCAGGTTTTATTTTGTTTTTGTAACAACCCGATTTGTCGCTTTAAGAATTAACTCCTCGTTCAGTGACTTAAGACCCCGAGAAGCTTCGTAATATGTATTATGACCTACATGTGAGGTCGAGTTTGGTTTTCGGAAGATTCAGAATTTAATTTAAAGAATAATTCTTATTTTGGAAGCTTAAATGGAAAGAGTTGACCGGAGAGTTGACTTTTGAATAAATGACTTTGGAATGGTGTTTTGATGATTACAATAGCAGCGTATGGTAGTTTCGGACTTAGGCGTATATTGAGATTGATTTGAAAGGGTTCGGATGGTTAACGGAACTTAATTTAGAATGTTTCGATGTCGTTTCTTCAAGAATAAGTGGTATCAATTAAGCAAATGAACTCCAAATTCAGTTTTTATTGAAGCATTAGATCCGTATCGAAATTTTGGGGCGATAGCAAAAAGAATCGTCCAATTCGGACATCGTATGAGAGAGTTATGCCCATTTTCGTGTCGGGAAAAAATAGTT
>MU781828.1:33821-65302 GCA_026770625.1 Nicotiana glauca
AAAATTTCGCTAAGTAATCTAGGATTTCGTGGTGCCACGTAGGCCAATTATTATATTTTATGTGCTATTAACATCGTGGACATCAATTAGACTTGGTAAATATGAGTATAAGTCTTATGGTAAGTGATGTGAGGTCCAAATGGAAGCCTAAGTGTATGCCAAATGGGAAAAATTTCGTAATAGGCTAAAATTTCAAGTGGATTCGCACAAGGCTCCATTTTAAACGAGCATATCTAAATATCTATAACGTTTTAGGAGATGGATAACCTATCATATGAAATTATTTGAGTCTAGTTTCTAGCGCTTCAAACCGTTCATCATTTGGACATTCCTACAGAAAGTTATGATCAAATTACCAAAGGCTGGAAAATGCAATCTTGTGTCATGTCGGATCTGCGATCTCAATGTCCATTATGCGGTCCGCATTTTTTATCTGCGGTCGCAAATCAGGTCACAAATTGGACCAGTGTAGCCCAGTTTTGGACGCCAATTTTGTGGTGCATTATGCGGCCAGCATTCACATTCTGCGGTCCATTCTGCTATAGCAGACCTCACATCGGGGGGTTAATTTCCCTATTTTTATAACCCGACCCCATTTGGATATATAGGCCTTAGGGTTCATTTTGGGGTCATTTCTTACTGATTTTAGAGAGATGTGAGAGAATTTTAGAGGGAAAAGGAGGGACCCAACATTTAAATCATCCATATCTTGCATCAATCCTCAAGAATCAAAGAACCCAATCACAAGTTCTTCATCTGAAAGGTACGATTCTATACCCTAGGTTTTAATTTCGAGTTTGGAGTATAAGATGAGTTATTGAGGTACGATTCTTGGGTGTATTAGTATTGTGTATACATGCATGTACAACTTAGGTTTATGGATAAGATTGTTTAACATAAATAAGTAAAGATTAGGTTAGAGAATGAAGGAAATCTTGAAAAAAAGGGGATTTGAAATCAAGATGCTCAACTAGAATTTGATAAAATGCTCAAATGAGCTAGAATTATGAATATCTTCCTAATTGGTGTTCAATTTTTCTATGTCTAAAAATAGATTGAAGTTGATAGAATTTTTGGAATATTGTAGTAATTAAAGGAAAGCTCAAGAAAGGTATGTATGGCTAAAACCCCATTTTATTAGAAATTGAGCTCCGTTTTCATTTATGAAAGTATGGTAAGAGTTGAATTGCTTAGCATATTGCTTGTTATTACGCATTAATTGATTTGCAATTATCTATACATATTCGTGAAGGATGTGTCTCGATGTGAATAATGTACCATTCTTGATAATTAGAGAAGGATGAAAAGGTACAGTTATATGTTGAAATACTTGAGCTATAAGCCAACATCGAAACAAGAATTATTCATGCTAGCTATGTTCTCACTTACCCATGATTGCAACTTGAATTATCTTTGATATATGTGTCTATGATCACAACTTGTAAAATGAATATTTAAAAAGGAAAACGATGTGATGATGATGGCCATGAGTGCCCAAGAATTGTTATGATATGTGTGGAATAAAGATTTAGAGGTGTTTACTAATAAGAATGGAGTAATGCCTAGGCAAGGCGACCTAGCCGGTCGGGTCGTGATCGGACACCATACCGCACACATGGTGGTAATGTGCTGATATTGGATTCCGGATAAGGGAAATGAAATAGTGATTGAGAGTAATGCCTCCAATGAGGTGACCTAGCCGGTCGGGTCGTGACCGGACTCCGCTCAAGATGGCGGTGGTATTGAAAATAGTGGTGAACATGTGACAGAAATGCCCCAATCTATGTTTTGGAAATTGTGTGAATGATTATATGAATTGAATCCTTGATTTACCCATGTTATTTACTTGTACCTGTTTGATAGTTCTTTCTAGTAAAATGGTGTTTAGTTATACATACCAGTACAATTCAAATGTACTGACGTCCCTTTTGTCGGGGGCGCTACATTCGTGTTATGATTGTAGGTGGTTCTATAGCAGGCACTCCAGTCCACCGGCAGTGGCACCTCCTCCACTTTCCGTCAGCTCTATTGGTGAGCCCTTCCCCTCGGGGCCCTGTGTGGCTTATGCCGCTGTTCTTCCCGGAGTCTTATTTTGGTATTTATGTAAGGTATAGCCGGAGCGTTGTTGCCGGCATTTCTGTATTATTCTTCAGTTATATTTAGAGGCTCCGTAGATAGGTTGTGGGTTGTGTTGGGTATTGGAATTAAGATTGAAATATTGATATTTGGCAACGATTTACAAAACTTGTAATATTTTGATATTTATGATTTAAGCTGCTAATGAAAATGAAATGGAATTGTTAATAAAATACTTACTAAGTATTTTTAATGGAGTCCATCTCTTATTTAATTATGAGTTGGGTTGGGTAGTATGTATGAAACCTGTCAGGCTTGCTCAGTCGGGTTTACTCGGTTGAGCGCCAGTCGCGCTCCTCGAATTTTGGGGCGTGACATGGTTCTTTTGGTTCCTCTATACCCTATTCTAGTTTTGGCCCTTCTTCTAGAAGTAGAGGTTCTTTTACTCAAAGATTTTCTTCTAAGGGCAAAGAGACCTCTGAACCTTTACAAGAGCCTTTGGTAGAAGAGATAGTCCCTACTGACCTATCTTTCCACCATGATAGGCAATCACTTCAAAGCCAAATTTCTGGCTTAGATTGTGCTGATATTTACCCCCACCATGATTACAGAGGTTTTAGCTTCCATAGTCCGTATAGATTGCCACTAGAGCAATGATTTTCCCATCGTAATTCCCAATCCAAATCAGAGAATTACTTCCTATATGACTGGACTTTCTTTTGTTTACACTTACCCTTTTACTCTTGGGTTTAAATCAGCTATTGATCCTGTGATTCTCGATTTCTGCCGTTTCTTCAAAGTCTGTCTAGCAAAGATTGGTCTGCTTGTCTGGAGAGCGGTGGCTTGTTTAAGACATTTATCCAATAAGGCCGGTGTTATTTTTCTTTCCCCCACCTTATTCATCTCTACTCCCCTAGGCTTTTTCGCAACGATGTATTTACCTTAGTAGCGAAGAGTAAAAGGGTTTTGGTGAGCCCAGAAGATGATAAGGATCGTGGTTGGTACGCCCGATTTGTTGCTGCCCCCATAGTTGGTTTGGTGGGTAAGGAAAACACTCCCTTCCCTGAGAAGTGGAACTTTGCACGTAAGTCTTCTACCTTCTCGTACCCTTTTCCTTCAAATTTAACAACTTTTCTAATTTTATGTTCTTCTCCTTTTTTGTGGCAACCATGAGAGTCGTGGATACCGTCCCCAATTTCCGTGGTTGGGTATATAAATTGTTGAAGACCGCACCTATGGAGGCTAGGTCTTGGAAATCTATTTCCAATAAGTACGGCTGGAAAGTGAAAACTCATGGTAAGAGTTTTTTTTTTGTTTTTCCTGTATGTAAAATCTTCCTTTTATTGTTTTAATTCTCATCCCTCTTTTTGTCAGGATTTGCAATTCGTGGGGTTTCTGCTGAAGCAGTCGCGGCCTCTCGTTCCACTTCAGGAACTCAAAATATCTTTAGGAAGAGGTCGAGATATTCTTGTGAAGAGAAAACCACTGAAGATGATGACTCCAATGAGGAAGATGAAGGCGGCTCTTTGATGAAGAGGCCAAGATCTAGGAGACGCGTTATATCTGATGATGAAGCTGAGGTTTCCCCTCGTACCTCTCCTACCGTGCCTGCTCATCTTGTCTGTGATGACGATGTTACCCCCCATGATACTCGGGAGTCCATCAACCGACTTTTTGTTAGGGGTTTCGAGAGTGGCGACTTAGGGCCTGTTTTAGATGAACTTCACCTTTTTTCTTTTTCAACCCTAGTGTCTACAATTCCTCCTCCTCCTCTGCCTATAGTTTCTTCCTTACCAGCTCCATCTACTTTTATTCCTTATTCTGATGTTTTCACTTCTTCTACCGCTCCTCCTTTATTAGTTCCCCCTTCTATTGTTCATCATACAGAAATGGGTTTTACGAGCAGAAGTGCTGCCATGAGGAGCGTGACTATCGAAGTTCCTACCAATAGTAGTCTTTTGAGGAAGTCTGGTCAGGTAGATATTTGGCTTGAGCCTTTGATTGGCCCGATTGAGAAAGAAAAGATGAATAGCCATATCTACCTGACTTTGATGAACAACATAGTTCATGCTACTTTGAAGGTATTTTCCCTTTCTTACTTACTTTTGCAAAAACTCCTTTTTCTAGGATTCTTATTTCCTTATCTTATCATTTTCAGGCCAACCTTATTGGTACAGAGTTAATGGGCTGAATTTCTCTACTAGAGAAGGTGGCTCGTAACTCTGAAAAGGCTATTCTCGATTTCGAGAAAGCGGCTCGTGAGTTTCAATTGGAAGCGGCTAACTGGAAAGGGCAGTTTGATAGTGCACAAATTGCTATAGAAGATTTGCAAGAAAATACGAATAACCTAGAGCAGCGGGTGCGAGCATTGACTTCTGAGTTGGCAGTGGCCAAAGCTTCTTCAAGCCAGGCAGAGAAAGACAAAGAACGTCTTGAATTCGCTTTCTCAGAGCAATTATCCAAGTCAAGTGAAGAGATTAGAGAACTAAGAGCACTTCTGAACCAAAAAGAAGTTTATGCAGGAGATTTGGTGCAGAATCTGACTCAGACACAAGAAGATCTAAGAATTTCTGTTGACAAGGCGTGTACCTTAGAAAGTTCTCATGCCTCTCTTCAAGCCTCTTACGATTCAACCTTGGCTGAAAATGAAGAACTTAAGAATGAAATTTCCGTCTGGGAAAGAGTCTGAGCTTCTCAAAGATAAACTGGTCGTTGAAGTAAGTTGGGCTTTTCTGAACTCTCGCCATGATGCCCTAGTTGAAGTTGGTCAGGAGTGTCACACCTCCTTTTTCCTACTACACCCCCGGAAGGGCGTAGTAAAGGGAGTTTTTCAATAGGACAATCGAAATGGGATTTATTATTAAGAGTCGGAGTCACCACTTGGGAGATTTATAGTGTCCCAAGTCACCAGTTTGAATCCCGAATCGAGGAAAAATTGACTCTGTATTACAGTCTACGAACCAGAAATCCGGATAAGGAATTCTTTTAACCCGGAAGAAGGTGTTAGGCATTCCCGAGTTCCGTGGTTCTAACACGGTCGCTTAACTGTTATATTTGGCTTAAATTATCAGATTTTTAATACATGTTTTTACCTATGTGCTTTTAACTTTGAACCGCTTTTATTGTTATTTTTAATGAGAATTGGAACGTTGTGAAAATACGTCTAGAACCACGTCATATCAATGTACCCATGATTATTGACACATTTCGACTCTGTTGAGATTTGGATTTGGGTCACATAAATGTACACCCGAGTTTAGGGAGGTAATGTTATTAAATACGAGCCTAAAGAGACTAACGCATTTTTATCTTTGGGGAAGGCCGTGAAGTTCGCTAAACGACTCATCCCAAAGTCTAAGTATTTTTTAGTTAAGCATTGAATGAGGGCCCCGCAATTCGCATTTTTAATTTGGCGAGGCTCGTTTCATAATTTTATTTAAAGGCAAATCCTAAAGTGACTATGATTTTCTATTTATTTTTGTCTCTAAAGAAATAAAGAAAAGGGCCCTAACTAGTTAACATTATTTTATCTAAAAGGGCGGCTTTAATTGAATTCAGAAGGCCCATAGCATTTCCAGCTGGTCAACGTGACCTTTGGCCCTAGCTTGGCATGAATTTTATCATACATGGGTTTTGGCATGAGTTCCATTTACAAGAATTAGAATTGAAAGATATCAGTTCAACACAGCAGGAGGCCGATCTTTCACCACTGGCCCAAATGCTAATTCTTGCACAACACAAGTATTACGAGGGAATTCTGATTCTAGCTTTTGGCACTAATTAATCATGTTCAATTTGAACTAATTAAGTTCACTTTAAACTACGTTTAAGATTGGGATGTATCCAAACAACTTTATCAACTGAACCGATGGCCTATTCTTATTTTATACCTTTTAGCATAGACAATGAACGTTCACAAGTAATCTGTGAGATTCCACACTTGAACTATATTAAATGAATACATTTGATACATTATAATTCAAACAGATAGAGTCCACAGTTCAGATTGGTAGTACAGTTCTATTTAATTGCAACTTGAAACATTTATTGAACACAAGCTATTAATTTCGACTGCCATAAAATGAGGCCAAATTTGAGTTTTAAACCATTTCAAGTTAACATCAGTAACCACACAACTCATATGCCAATTAACACCAATTCAGTTTAACAGTTTAACAGTAAAAAAAAAGTCCACAGTCCAGTCATCTAAACTTAATTACAGAATTCAATTAACGAATCAGAAATTAACTGAATTCAACTATGACTAAATGCAGAAGAAACGCAGGTTCAGCAGATGAAGAACACGAGATTTCATTCCACACTCTAAAAAATACATCACCATGGTTTAAGACGTGTACCTGGAATTAGAATACAAAAATGAAGAGGAATTAGAAGTCAGCTGAGGCAGTACGAGCAGACAACATCAATTTGAGTTCAAACAACCACAGTTACACCAATGCTTCAGTTCAGAAATGAATAAGGAGTGTAGAAATGCTTTTAAAACCCAAAGGATTAACAGTTCCAGCCACAACAATTTCAACTAAGCACCAATGACTTCCAAAATGAAAACAACAACTCTTCACAGCAAAACAACACCCAAAATCAATAGGAAATCAACCAGTGAACCTCAAACACTTCAGTAAACAAAACTGAACTGGAAACTATAACTCAGTAACTAAGAATCAGAATTTTCACTTCAAGTTTTCAATGGAACAGTAGAGGAAAACTCTCTAGGAAACTGATTAATCTCTCAACTTCAGCCTGTTTTTAGCTCTCAACAATGCTCTCTATTTTTTTCTCTCAATGTTTTGGACTCTAAACTCTTCCTCTCTTAAGCTCTCCAAATGTTCTTCTCAATGTCCATCCCCCTTTCTCAAATGACTCCTTCTGTATTTATACCCAACTCTTGAACCCTTTCCATCCCCCTTTTTTCTTTACAGTTGTAAAAGAAAAAACCTTTTATTATTACTCCATGTTTTTTACTTTCCAGCTTGTAATATTCCTCTACTATGTGTATCCTTTTAGCTTTTTATCATTAACCTACTGTTTTTGATTTTCAATTAGTAAAGGCACTAGGCCAACCCCTTATTCCCCATTTTGATTAAATTATTTAATGGTTCTGTGGCCCACTGAACATTCAACTGGCAGGCCATTCGAAATGAGCAAATCCACTTAAACTAAACACATTTTCAAACTTCAAATACCAAACTACCCTCCTGATATTCATGAAACTGCAGCTATAACCAATTCACCTAATTGTCAATCCTAGTTTTATTCCTTAAAAAGTCCCAAAATGTATTACATTTGAAGTTCTCACTATTCAATTAAGAAACTAATGAACACTACTACTGATTACAGATTAACACAGGCAATTCTTCAAGAAGAAAATCACGGACTAAATTAAGACCAAACCCCATGAATAAAGAAAGCACAAACCATTTTAAAAAACAATTTCAGAAGTTCCAACAACGAACTGGTATGAATGCGATTTGAAATTAGCCTAATAACCAAGCAGACACGGGTGAAATTGAACCAGACAGTTCAACAAATGATAACTGGGAAAATACCGGGGTTCGAGTGATCTCAACACAATCCAATTAACTATATAAAATCAAACTAACGGACAAGCCTATTCAATTGATTCAAAACAGCTTATAACATGTGCTAATCAACTAGAAGAAAAACGAACCAAGAAAAGGTTCGAAAGAGGAGAAGGAGATAATTTACAAAACACTGAAACATAAACAAAAAATAACAAAACAAGAAACTCACCGGATGAACTGGAAATCAAAACTTTAGGCGCCTACACTTCGAACTCCCATTTCGGATTTGAGGTTGAAATGAACCTTAATCGAATGTTCTCGACTGAGAACATACGACTAATGTATTACAACATCAATTTTTTGTCCAATTTGCATTAAAGTTGGAGTTTGATTATTTTTTTTAGGGCTCGTTCACTCGAATTAACATTCGAACAGTTCCAGCTTGATTAGAACGAGAGTGGGGTTAGATTAGGGACGGGGGTGGTCTAGAGGTTATGGGGTGTGAGTTTGGGATGACTTAGGTTTGGCACCGCCACCAGGGAATCTTATGGCGACGCTAGGGTTCTTGGCTAAAAATTGAAATTCGAGGAGGGGGATTGGGATTCAAGGGAAACTAATGTCGTTTTAGTGGTGAGGGGGGTCTAGTGGTGGTATGGTGTTAATTTGGTGTCACACAGACGACCTAGGGTTCGAGGTCGATTTCTTTGATCTAATATTCGAAGAGATACGTTGAGATTCGAGGAAAACTTATAGGATGGTTGAAATGGGGAGGTTGTGGGGGTTCAGTGGTGTAAAGATGGGGTTATTTGGACCACCGAAACCGCCGTGAGGCGATTTCCGGTGGGTGGTCGATGGCGGAATGTGGCGGAGGGTGCTGGGCCTGTCTCTGATCATTAGAGACGAAGGGAAGTGGGGTGGCTTGGGGGTGCTGGGTATGGTTACGCATTTATATACGAGGGGGTGGGGGAAATTGATCTTGGCCGTTTGATCAAACAAGACCAACGGCCTGGATCATTTACTTATATAGAGATGGCGTCATTTGGTATGGTGATGGGGCGGACCGGGTTGAGGAATGGGTCGGTGGTTTAGACGGGTAAGGGAGATGGGATGTGAGACGTTGGATGGTTTTGAATGAACGGCCAAGATCTATTGGTTTGAAACGGCGTCGTTTGGCTGGTCTCTGAGACGGATCAAATTGGACCGGGTATAGGGGTGTTTTGGGCTGGTTTCGTTTGGGTAAAGGGGGGTTTTGACAGGGTAAAAAAAATTGATTTGGGCCTGTGTATTGAGTGAACAGCCCAAATGAGACCTCTTTTCCATTTATCTCTTTTTCTTCTTTTTCTTTTTTACTTCCTTAATTATTAAAACCAAAATTCTAAATTACATTACAAAAATCAAATTAACTTATAAAATACTAATTAACTTCTACTAACAATTAACACACACAATTAAATACTAATTTAAAATAAAATCATACAACTAGACCTTAAATGTTAAAAATGCAAAGTACATTATTTTTTGTGATTTTTCATTTTTGTAAAACAGACTTAATTACTCCTAATTGTACAATTAAATCTTAAAATATAAATGCGACATATTTTTGTATTTTTATTGATTTAAACAAATAAACATGCACACACAAATGCAGACAATAAGAGAAAAATACCACAATTCACGACAATTGCAAACAAACAAAACTATTTTATTTTACATTTTTTGGGATTAATTCTCGTATAGGGCAAAAATCACGTGCTCACAGCTGCCCCTCTTTGCCCGGAAACACGGAGAGTTTTTGTGCAAAGATTAAAGTGAGCTGATACGAGCGATTTTTGCCCGTTTGAGTACTCCATGTGAAGCATCTTTTTTTTTTGAAGGATTTGACCAATCCTTTGCTTCAAAAGGTCTCCTACATATCCCTGGCTAAAAGGGAATCAGGTCAATGTAGTTCGGGAAGTGTTGGTAGCTGGGACTACCGTGGAACTGTAATTTTATTATTACTGCTGTTGTTGTTGCTGATGCTACTGCTTACCGACCTCCTTATTACACCATGATAAACAAAAATAAGAAGTTAGACTAAACTAAGTCTATGAATCACAAAATCTTATCTAGATCTTCCAACTTGCTCCTGTGTCTCTTGTTGCCGAACTCGAACTGCTTATTTCCTTCTTGCGAGCTTCGTATTATATTCTATTCGAAGCTTGACCTGCCCTCTTCCGGCCACTGTTACCTTCTTTCTTATTTCTGAATTTGAATTTATTCTGGGGATTTTTATTGTAACCCTCTGCTTTACCGACTTCAAACTTCAATGTATTCCTCTGCTATACGGGCGGGCTCCCGACTTCGAAACTTGAATGTATTCCTCCGTTGTACGGGCGGGCTCCCGACTTCAAAAACTACTTGGAAAGAGAACACCTCCATTATCCAGGCGGGCTCTTGACTTCAATTACAACTTAAAGAATAATACCTCCATTCTACAGGCGGGCTCCTGACTTCATCTATAACTTAAAATACAATACCTCCATTCTTCAGGCGGGCTCCTGACCTCAACTTCATCTTACAATATAATATACCTCCATTCTCCAGGCGGACTACTGAATTCAACTTTATCTTAAAAATAATATACCTCCAATCTCCAGGCGGGCTCCTGACTTCAACTCAAACTTGAAAATATAATACCTCCATTCTCCAGGAGGGCTCCTGACTTCAACTTCATCTTAAAATACAATACCTCCATTCTTCAGGCGGGCTCCTGACTTCAACTTTATCTTAAAAATAATATAACTCCATTCTCCAGGCGGGCTCCTGACTTCAACTTCAACTTGAAAATATAATACCTCCATTCTCCAGGCGGGCTCCTGACTTCAACTTTATCTTAAAAATAATATACCTCCATTCTCCAGGCGGGCTCCTGACCTCAACTTCATCTTACAATATAATATACCTTCATTCTCCAGGCGGGCTCCTGACTTCAACTTCAACTTGAAAATATAATACCTCTATTCTCTAGGCGGGCTCCTCACTTAAACTTTATCTTAAAAATAATATACCTCCATTCTCCAGGCGGGCTCCTGACTTCAATATAACTTAAAAATATTATACCTCCATTCTTCAGGCGGGCTCCTGACTTCAACTTCATCTTAAAATACAATACCTCCATTCTTCAGACGGGCTCCTGACTTCAACTTCAACTTGAAAATATATTACCTCCATTCTCCAGGCGGGCTCCTGACTACAACTTCATCTTAAAATACAATACCTCCATTCTTCAGGCGGGCTCCTGACTTCAAATTCAACTTGAAAATATAATACCTCCATTCTCCAGGTGGGCTCCTGACTTCAACTTTATCTTAAAAGTATTATACCTCCATTCTCAAGGCGGGCTCCTAACTTCAACTCAAACTTGAAAATATAATACCTCCATTCTCCGGGCGGGCTCCTGACTTCAATATAACAACCTCCATTCTCCAGGCGGGTTCCTGACTTCAACTACAACTTAAACTGCATTCTATTGTCGTTGTTCCTTCCTGCCTCCTGAACCATTTTCCTTCTATCTTGAATTATATTTCTTCAGAACTGCTTCCCTCAAAACCTGCGTTGTCTTCTGCGAACTGCTGGGGATAACACTTTTCCAAAATGTGTTATCTTCCTCCTTCAAAGACTACTTTCCTTAAAGCTGGTGTTATCTTCCTTCTTCGAAACCACTTCCTTTAAAACTTGTGTTTCATTCCTCTGAAAACTGATGGGGATAACACTGCCGGGGGAATTATCTTCCTCCATTAAGACTTGTTATTTTCCTTCTTTCAACCGCTGGGGATAACACTGGTTCAAAGATCACTTCCCTTAAAACTTGTGTCATCTTACTTCTTCCAAGACTACTTCACTCAGAGCTTGTATTGTCCTCCTCCGAAATTGCTTTCTTCGAAACTTGTTGTCTTGCTTTCCCTTAAAACTGGAATTGCTTTCCTCTTTCCTCCGATGGGTACCCGAATTCAAGAAAATTTTCAAACATGGAAGAAAATTTTCTGCCCCAGTTTGATAATATTCCTCGTGGCATGTCTTTCCGCCATCAATAACATGTCCTTTACCTGCTTCAAATCAAAGAAAATTTTGTTAGTTTAACGTGGTGAGTGGTCGTGCCACTCCTGCTGGGGATGGTTTTTCCCTTTCTCCTTCCCCTGCTCTGCATTCCATTACACTATCAAAACTTGCTGGGATGATATCATTTGCTGGGGATGATATTATTTGCTAGGGATGATATTTCTGCTGGGGACGATATTCCTGCTGGTCTTAGAACGACTTGCCATGCTTCGCATCATTCGACCATCTTGAAACTTGGTCGATAACTTCTGACCTTCTTGACGATTCCTTATTCACAAACCTCTCAACTGTTGTTTTCCCACCTTTGCTTTATGCTTTCCCCGAAATCCTAAACCAATCCATCATTTGGTCTTGCAACAAATGTCTTTCTCATTCTATTGCATTATCTTCGTCCTGTCCTATACATATTTTACTTTGCACCATCTTGGAAAATGGTAGCAAGCTTTGAAAATCCTTCTAAAAAACAAACTACCATTGAAAAATCTTTAAACAAAGAAATGAAAAATGATGACTTCAAGGGATAGAAAAAGAAAAATCTTTGAACAACTGCTGGGGAGAAGAAAAAGGAAAAGACCTTATCTGAATGGTATCACCGATCCCAATGATCATGTCGTGCATTATGGATTAATCAACCTAGTCTATTTATATCAATCAATCTTTCTGATGGCCTTACTTTGCATTTCAAAGGTCCAGCAACCCAACTCTTTTACCGAATCAACATCTTTGTTCTGCTTGATGCCTCGACGAATCCTTTCTATCAACCTTATCTCGTTCGTCCCCTTTTTAACTCCTTGTCGCCTTATAGTGCCCTTCGAGGGTTTTCACTAATAAGACTCTCTCATTTCTCTCCACTCCCGTCGCCTTATGGTGCCCGTAAAGGTTTTCACCGATAAGACTCTCTCATTTTATTTCTCTCAACTTCTGTCGCCTTATGGTGCCTGTGAAGGTTTTCACCGATAAGACTCTCTCATTTTATTTTTCAACTGGGGATTGGAGTGTTACCGATAGGACTCTCTCTGCTGAGGGTTCTTTTGGCTATCAAATTCTTTTCAGCTTATGATCCTCTTCCTGCTGGGAATTAGATTGCTATTCCCGACTTTCATTTGCCTGACTTGGCCCTTCTCGGATACTGATCGGGAGGTCTTTTTTGGACATCAATATGGTTTTTTTTGTGGCTAAAAGATAAGGGTATCAAAAGTTCAAAATAATTTTTATGGGTAAAACATTACAACTCTTGGAATCAAATTTCTTTCCCAAAATTACAAATACAACTTCTGCCCCAGTTTTTCTTGCTTGGGGACCTTTTGATTTTTGTTATAGTATGACCGAGCCGCGAAGCGCATACGTATCCTCTTTGAGGAATCAGGTCAAATGTAGTTCACCCAACTCCTTTGTTTTCTTGTGACTTTCTTTTGTTTTTGTTATTATTTTTCTTTTCTCTTCTCTTTTTCCAATTTCATTAATAATTCCAAAAGAGGGGTATGAAAGAATAAATAAGGCTCAAAAGGGGAAGCAAAGGTTAAAGTAATTGGATAGTAGAACAAATTGCCTCCGTCATTTCATTTTCCGATACAATGCCAAGTATAAACAAACAAACAACAATTATAATCAAAGAAATCATACATAATATCTCTTGACTGCGTCAGAATTGATAGCTACGTCGATACACCTTCCCTCGACATCTGTCAAACATAAAGCGCCATTGGACAGCACTCTGGTCATAATGAATGGTCCTTGCCAATTCGGGGCGAACTTTCCTTTTGCTTCGGCCTGATGCGGAAGGATCCGTTTTAACACTTGCTGCCCTACTTCAAATTTCCTGGGATGTACCTTCTTATTGTATGCTCTTGCCATCCTCTTTTGATATAATTGGCCATGACATACTGCTGCCAATCTTTTTTCATCAATTATGCTCAACTGCTCCAAACGGGTTTTGACCCATTCATCATCATCAATCTCAGCCTCAGCAATGATTCAGAGAGACGGGATTTCAACTTTTGCCGGTATCACTACTTCAGTTCCATATACCAACAAATAAGGAGTTGTACCTACCGAAGTACGAACAATAGTGCAATAACCCAATAATGCAAACGGTAACTTTTCATGCCATTGTCTGGACCCTTCTACCATTTTCCTCAATATCTTCTTTATATTCTTGTTGGCTGCCTCAACCGCTCCATTCGCTTTGGGATGATATGGGGTGGAATTACGGTGTGTAATCTTAAACTGCTGACAAACTTCTTTCATCAAACTGCTGTTAAGATTGGTACCATTATCCATGATGATCACCTTTGGGATCCCAAATCTACAGATGAGATGGGAATAAACAAAATCCACCACGGCTTTATTGGTTACCGACTTGAAAGTTTTAGCTTCAACATACTTGGTGAAATAGTCGATGGCCACCAGAATGAACCTATGACAGTTGGAAGCTGCCGGCTCGATAGGTCCAATGACATTCATGCCCCATGCAACAAAGGGCCATGCGTTGACATTGTGTGTAATTCTGTTGGTGGAGAATGAATCAGATCTCTGTGTATATGGCATAGATGGTATTTACACACAAAACTGATACAATCTCGCTCCATAGTGAGCCAATAATACCCTACTCGAAGAATCTTCTTCGCCAATACATATCCACTCAAATGTGGCCCATAGACTCCAGAATGCACCTCTGTCATAACTGTCGTGGCTTGACTGGCATCTATGCATCTTAGCAATCCCAAGCTCGGTGTTCTTTTGTACAACACCCCTCCACTGAGGAAAAATCCATTTGCCAACCGCCGAATGGCTCTCTTTTGATCTCCGGCGGCCTGCTCCGGGTATATCCCCATCATGAGGTACTCCTTGACATCAAAGAACCATGGTTCGCATCCCGTTCTTCCTCTATCATGTTACAATAAGCATGCTGATCACAAACCTGAATATGCAGCGGGTCAACATGAATTTTATCTGGATGGTACAACATTGATGATAAGGTGGCCAAAGCATCAGCAACCTTGTTGTGAATTCTTGGGGTGTGCTTAAACTCTATTGATCGAAATCATTGACATAGATCGTGCAACCATTGTCGACACGGTATGAGCTTCAAATCCCGTATTTCCCATTCACCTTGAATCTGATGTACCAGGAGGTCTGAGTCTCCCAAGACCAAAACATCATGGACATCCATGTCCGCAGCTAACCGTAAGCCAAAATGCATGCCTCATACTCAGCCATGTTGTTGGTACAATAGAACTGTAACTGAGCCGTAACAAGATAATGATGCCCTGCTTCGGAAATAAGCACCGCTCCTATTCTAACTCCCTTCACATTTGCAGCTCCATCAAAGAAAAGCTTCCATCCTGGTTCTTCAGTCAACTCCAGCTCGTCGACATGCATCACTTCTTCATCAGGAAAATACGTCCTCAATGGCTCATATTCTTTATCGACCGGATTCTCGGCCAAGTGGTCTGCCAACGCCTGTGCTTTCATCGCGGTCCGAGTCACGTAAACAATATCGAACTCCGTAAGCAAAATCTGCCACTTTGCAAGCCTCCCTGTGGGCATAGGCTTCTGGAAAATATACTTCAATGGGTCCAGACGAGATATGAGGTAAGTAGTATAAGATGACAAATAATGCTTCAACTTCTGTTCCACCCAAGTTAGGGTGCAACATGTCTTCTCAAGTTGAGTGTACTTAACCTCATGAACCGTAAACTTCTTGCTGAGATAATAGATGGCCTGCTCCTTCCTTCCTATGATATCGTATTGCCCCAGTACACAACCAAATGAATTCTCCAGGACCGTTAGATAGAGAATCAACGGTCTTCCTAGCTCGGGTGGAACCAACACAGGTGGATTCGATAAATACCCTTTTATCTGGTCAAATGCCTCATGACACTCTTCCGTCCATTCTATTGCAGCATCTTTCCTCAGTAACCGAAAAATGGGTTCACAAGTCGCGGTGAGTTGAGCGATAAACCTGCTGATATAATTCAACCTTCCCAACAAACTCATCACTTCGGTTTTGTTCTTCGGAGGTGGCAACTCCTGAATGGATTTGATCTTTGACGAGTCCAACTCAATGCCTCGCCGACTGACTATGAATCCCAACAGCTTTCCGGATGGAACACCAAATGCACATTTGGCAGGGTTGAGCTTAATATCGTACTTCCGAAGTCTTTGGAAAAACTTCCCTAGGTCTCTTACGTGATCTGTCCGGTGCTTGGATTTTATAATCACATCATCCACGTATACCTCAATCTCTTTGTGTATCATATCATGAAACACAGTAGTCATTCCCCTCATATACGTTGCTCCAGCGTTCTTCAGACCGAATGGCATTACCCGATAGCAATAAGTTCCCCATGGCGTGATGAAAACTGTCTTCTCTGCATCTTCCTCATCCATCAGAATCAGATGATACCCAGCATAGCAATCCACAAAAGAACCGATCTCACGTTTGGCACAGTTATCGATCAAGATATGGATGTTGGGTAATAGGAAGTTATCCTTTGGGCTTGCTCTGTTCAGATTGCGATAGTCAACACATACCCTGATTTTTCCATCTTTCTTCGTCATTGGCACCACATTAGCGTACCAACTAGGATATCGAGTAACCCGAATAACCTTTACATTTAGCTGTTTGGTTACTTCTTCCTTAATCTTCACACTCATGTCGGTTTTGAACTTCCTTAATTTCTGCTTGACGGGAGGGCATTCCGGGTCAGTGGGCAATTTGTGAACCACTAATTTGGTTCTCAAACCCGGCATGTCGGCATATGACCATGCAAAAATGTCTTTAAAATCAATAAGTGTTTTGATTAATTCTTCCCTGATGTTTGGTTCAATGTGGACGCTTATTTTAGTTTCCCGAATGTCATCTGCATCCCCCAGATTGATGGCTTCCGTGTCATTTAAGTTGGGTTTGGTTTTCTCTTCAAATTGGCTTAATTCTCTGTTAATTTCTTCGAAGGCTTCATCCTCATCGTATTCCGACTCTTCATCATATTCTACCTCTTGCACGATTAGTTCGGAGTCAGATTGATTTTTAGACTAGGTTGAAGATCCGTCGTGCATGCCATGTCATTAAGACCAGTATAAAGAGAACTGTTCAAAAAAGAAAAGAAGAAAAAAAAATTAAAATAAACTAAGAAACGAAGAAATTTTTATTTTATTGAAGTACGAGATAACAATGTTTCACACATTTACGAGTACAAAAATAAAAGTAAACTGGATTACAACCCTGGAATAATCCAGCTAAACATGAAGGAAAATCATAGCCTACTACCAAGACTCCCTCTGCGTGGGAAGGGGAGTAGCCATCCAATTGTTGATCTTGGCCTTAGGCCCCACAAACTGCACATTTGCCTTGCTGGATCCTTCCCCATCTTCTACGATGTTGACTTCGACAAATAATCTTTTAAAACCTTCATCCAAATCTCCATTTATACCAATCAGTGGCCCTGTAACCTTGGACAACAATTGCCTTTTGATGCTCGGCCTAACAAAAGATTGGGACAGGCGTGGGATTGGCTTGGGAAGGACTCATGCCCTTTTCTTCATCTTGCAGGCCCGTCGCACATCCGCTGATGTAGGCTTGAACCCTAGCCCAAAGGTATCCAGATTCTTGGGCAGGGAAACTGGTTGAATAATACCCTAAAGATCAGCCCCCAAACCTTTGCCTGGCACAAACCCGTTTTTCAGCATCTCCGAGGCTACCATGATAGTTGCAGCTGCTATTCTGGGAAGTGAGATGCTTTCACCCTCAGTAACTTTGTCCACTAAAACCATATCGAAAACCTGGTAAACCCACAGCCCCTTGTGATCATCAGTCTCTATGAAGGGTATGATGGCATCACTTATGGTGCATGTATTGTCTTCCCTATGCACTACTATCTCTTGTCTATACCACTCGAACTTGACCATATGATGTAGTGTAGAAGGCACTGCTTTGGCAACGTGAATCCACAGTCGCCCCAACAGAAGATTATACGACACTACGACATCTAACACTTGAAACTCCATGGTGAACTCGACTGGGCCAATTGTCAATTCAAGTATGATGTCACCCACTGTGTCTGTACCACCACCATCAAACCCTCGAACGCAGATGTTGTTCTTGTAAATTCGGTCATTATCAACCTTCAGTTTGTTCAAGGTGGACAACGGACAAATATTGGCACTGGACCCATTATCAATCAGTACTCGAGTGACTACCGAATCTTCACACTTCACGATCAAATAGAGAGCTCTATTATGCTCTGTACCTTCCACGGGCAATTCATCATCGGAAAATGTCACCCAGTTCACCTCAAAAATCTTGTTTGCTATTTTCTCCAGATGGTTCACAGAAATCTTATCCGGCACATGGGCTTCGTTCAGAATTCTCATCAACGCCCGGCGGTGCTCGTCTGAATGGATCAATAATGATAGCAATGAGATCTGTGCCGGGGTCTTCCTTAGCTGGTCCACAATGGAGTAATCATGCGCCTTCATCTTCTTTAAGAATTCTTCCGCCTCTTCCTCGGTAACTGGCTTCTTTGTTACTATCGGATTGGTCCGTCTTAACTCTGCAGGAGCAAAACACCTTCCCGAACGAGTTAGACCTTGGGTTTCACACACTTCTTCCATAACCTCTTTCCCCTTATACATCACCTTCACTTGATTGTAGCTCCATGGTACGGCCTTTTCACTGACTATTGGCAACTGCATTACCGGTTTGATGAAAACTGGTTCTATGTGAGCCCCTTTCACGACTACCACAGGTGTGCTTGACATCCCATGCATTACTACCTTGACCGGTTAGGGTTTCTTCGCAACAACGGGCGACCCTTTCCCCATCACTACAACTAGCTTGGTGTCTATACTTTTCAGCTGTACCACTGCCTTCTCATTGGTTAGTTTTTCCTTAGGACTGGCTTCACTGGCCCAGATCATCATTACTATTTGCGAGGGCTTCTTAAACTCCCCTTCCTTGTGCACTAGCTCGATCATGTGGGCCTCATGGTGCGTTGGCAACGGATTCTTATTAATGTTTGGTGTCTCTGGAGCTTGAACTTCGATCCTATTTATGTCAATAAGCTCTTGCACGGCAGTCTTCAATTTCCAACATTTCTCAGTATCATGTCCGGGGGCCCCCGAACAATATTCACAGCTCACTGAATGGTCCAGATTTTTAGGAAGGGGATTTGGCATTTTGGGCTCAATAGGGTTCAACAGGCCTAACTACCTCAATTTTGGAAAAGAGTAGTATAGGTTTCTCCCAGCGGAGTAAATGTTTTCTGCCTCTGCACCCTCTCATTCTTGAAAGCTTGATTCCCACGGAAACCTGGCCCTGGAGGATTTCTATAGGCCCTCGGGGGTGGATATGTATTTTGTGGATATGGGTATGTATTTTGGGGAGCCGGTGCACGCCATTGCGGGTGAGACGGTGGCTGGGTATATGTTTGGGCATGATGGATGGAAAAATGTGGCTCTGGTGGTGGGTAATGGGGTTGTGGAGGGACATATGAGGTGTATGGGTAATTTGGGCAGTGGGGTCTGGGTTGGTAGTAAGGTGAAGGACCTCTAGATCTGGACCAAGTACATGTATCGACTGTTGCGACTTCTTCCCTCTTCTTCTTCCCCAGCACACCTCCCGTGCCGCTCTGGATAGCCTGCGTGGTGGCCTTGATTGCCGAATAACTCATTATCTTGTTGGACTTGAGTCCTTCTTCAATCATGCCGCCTATCTTTACAACCTCATTGAATACCAACTGATGTCACTAGGTGACTAAAGTAAGTTGGATCCAAAGTCTGTAAGAAGTAATCCACCATTTTGCCTTCCCTCATAGGAGGGTCGACTCTCGCTGCCTGCTCCCTCCAACGGAACCCAAACTCCCTGAAGCTCTCTCCGGCCTTTTTCTCGAGTTTCAACAATGTGAGACGATCAGGGACGATCTCAAGATTATATTGGAAATGACCGGCAAATGCTTACGCCAGGTCGTCCAAGGTGTACCACCTACTAGGATCATGCCTTGTATACCACTCCAGTGTAGACCCGCTTAAACTCTGACCAAAATATGCTATCAACAGCTCATCTTTCCCACCGGCCCCTCTCATCTTACTACAAAAACCACGCAGGTGCGCCATTGGATCACCATGCCCCTCATACATATCAAACTTTGGCATTTTGAATCCTGCCGGCAATTGAAAATTGGGGAAAGGACATAGATCCTTATAGGACACACTGACTTGGCCACCCAACCCATGCATATTCCTGAAGGACCGCTCCAGGCTTTTGACTTTGCGAAGCACTTCATCCTGCTCTAAACTCTTAGACGGCCTCTCAGTTTCTGGTGGGAGCTCAAAGTGAGGGGTATAAGTATGTGACTCAGGAGCTTTGAAGGTAGGTTTAGGAGGATAGTATTGGTTATCGTGATCCTGAAACAACAGCTCACTAGATGATCTTTGCAGTGTGGCTGGTGGGGGTGCCACAAAAACAGGAACGATTGGTGGAGGAGGGTTCTGTTTGGGTGGTGAAGCTTGGAGATTGTAGGAAGTTTTCCCCTGGTAGTATTGGTGAATTGGGAAGCTCGTCGATGCACCAGTGGGAGGGTGTTCCTGAGTCTGTGCCGGTGTTATAGTAGGAGCATTGGGAATCATTGGTAATGGTTGCCCCTAGCCCATGCTAGGTTCATCTCTGCTATTTTTTCGTCTCAATATGTCCACTTCCTCCTTCAGCGTTTGTATTTCCGTCTTTTCCTCCTCAACACTTTTCTCCAAGTTAGACATGTTTTTTGGTATTGGTCCCTTAGATCTTGTTTGGTAATGGTAAGATGCCAGTACGTTCTAACAAGCTAACTGTTTGAAATCTATGGAATACAACAAACTTGTTAGTTTTAACAAATATTGGAATTGTATGTTGGGATGCAATGTACCTAGGCAGTTTAACCATTTCTATCATGTCCTTGCTTCTATTGCATGCGTCATTCGGGATTCTTATATCTTTGCCCCTTTTTAAGCGCTTCCCAAATTTTCCTTTATTTATTTTCATTTTTTTCTTTTTTCTTTTCTTGTTTTAACGGTGGTCAAATCTTATGTGGATTGCCTACGTATCATGACCCTGCATAAATCAGATCGAGCGTAGTTCTGACCATAAGTGCGAAAAATAAAGACACCATTTTTGGATTTTTCAATTTTCATTAACAAAACGTTCTATTACAAGGCAAAATATTTTTGAAAGGAAACTGACAGACTTGATACAGACTTTATGCAAAAAGGGAAATGCAAACTCCAAACGGACTACAGACTCTAAAGACAAGGAAAATACAGACTCAAGCTATGAATGCCTTAGAGTTTTGAATTTTGGTGCCCGCGGGGCGTCGTTCGGCCACGCCGCGGGCTTTGGTGCAAGGCCTCTCTGCAGATCTTTCAAATCTTCCATGATCTAGTGGAAATAAATCATTAGTGAAGCAAAGAATGTAGCACGGGACATATCCTCACAATCTAGGCACTTCATGGTGATGTAGTGCCCGATATCGTCCATTCTTCCCCGGATTCTGTCTTTTTCCCAAAGCAACCGCTCTATCTGTTGGTTCCGTGCTCCTAGCACTTGAGCGTTGTGAAAGAGTTGATCTTGAAACTCATGTATCTGCTTTTCCATCCGCGCCATTAAGTCATGACATCGTTTCCTATCAGCTCTGAAGTCTCTGGCTTGCCTAAAGAGACGTTCTTCGAGGGTGGATATTGTTTCTCTCAATATAGAGATACTCCCCTCGTAGTCCCTCTTCATCTGCCGCAGATGCAGTTTTCACTCTTCAATACCCCTTGCCCATCTGGCTCGGATCCTTGAAAATTTAGCTTCAGATCTTTCCAAATCCTCTTGGCAATCAGTGATTTAATTTTCCAACCCCCTTATCAATCTTTCGTCCGACCGACTCCTTTGTTGGTTGTCAGCATCTATCCTTATTTGTCGGATTTGGGCCTTCAGCGCCTCATTTTCTTGGGCCAGTTTGTTCTTTTCCCCCTTATCAACATCGACTTGCATGCTATTTTCAAATTTCAGGTCCTTAACCTGTTGTTTTAGTTTGCTGATTTCTGCCCTGTAGCTTTCTTCCTTTGCTAACCAATCCCAATGCTCTTGTGAAGACTCGGCAAACTCCTGGAGGTGAGGTCTTTTGGCCGACCTCCCACATGACACTTCCCCTTTATACCAAGCGTGATATCCGGGTGAAACTTCCCCTTTAGCCCGATCTAGTACACAAGTGTTCGCCTCCATGTATTGACATTTGCTCCAGATCTGACGGACTCTTGCTTCGGGAAACTGGCCGTCAGGACTGATTTCAATTACTTGGGTACTTAGATCCGGTAAGGCGCATAAGGTTGAATGCTCTTGAGTCCCATTAAGAGAAAATGGGGCCTAGCCGCTGGCATATATATGACTTTGTCGACCGGTAACTATCCCAGTGTCCACTGTATTTGACTGGCGTTGAGGGTCCGAAAGTATTAAGTCCATGCCGAGACTCCTTCAAGTAAGCGAACCCCATTAATTCTTGTGTAGAACTCCTCTATGCAGGTTTTCTCAGCTGAACCATAGCTCAGGAACTGGGCACGGTGACACAGGTGTTCGGTCATCCACATCTGCAACAACAAGTTACACCCCTCGAAAAAGTCTGCTCCGGCTTTGCAGGCTGTGAGAGCTCGGAAGATATCAGATACTATCATGGGCGCAAGAGTGCTTTCATCTTGAGTGAGCAAAGTACTGATGACCCCAGCTATCTTTATATCAATATTCCCGTCTTTCCTCGGGAACACAAAAGCCCTAAGAAGGTTATCATGAAAGCAACACGTCTATGTTCATCCCATTTTTTACGGTTACTTTTACTGTATAACTTGTTATCTGGCTTGTCAAACCCTCCCACGTGGCTGTATCTTTGGTATATGAAGCTCAGAGTACAAAATCCTTTTGCCAAATCTGGGTTATGGACCGTTCTGACTATCTTTAATGAGTCCAAAAATCGGTGCACGGCTACGGCTCTTGGAGCAACCATGTATTTGTGTCTTAATGGAGCTTCAGCACTTTCGATGTACCCGGCTATTTCCTCCAAAGTTGGGGTGAGTTCAAAATCTGAGAAGTGGAAGACATTGTGCGCCAGGTCCCAGCAGGTGACCAATGCTCTTATAATATCCCCCTGAGGCTTGATTTCCAACAAACCCGTAATACCTTTCAGATGTTTCTTGACTTCGTCTTGCCCTTCTTTGCCTAAATCATTCCACCATAGCCGCAACTGGAAAGGGATTTTAGTCATGATTGAAAAAGGTTCATTTTGGCTCGTGCTCATCCTTCACATTTATTAATGTGATTTAAACAAAAAGAAAAATTTGTTTGACTCAAAACGATTTGACTATTTTTTCATTTTTCCAAATTAAAAAGAAAGATCCGATTTTCCGAACACGGCCTTTCAGCACTTCGGGGACGAAGATTTTAAGGCTGTGTGAGTCAACCAGTCAAAATCCAAAAATGACCAAAAGCGGCCGTTTATGCAAAGTCAGCCTTCCGACGTCCCTTTCGAGAACATTCGGCTATTTTTGACAAAAATAGCATCACCCGACTTATCTATGACGAAAATTAAAATTTTGACATTTTTGCAAAAGGGAAGGTTGGACCCGATGAGGGTTGCCTACGTATCTCACATTCGGTGAGAATCAAACATACATAGTTTGGGCAAAGAGAATAAACTAAATTTGAAAACAAGACTCTTTTCTTTTGTTTTTTCAAATAAATTAACTAAAAAAACATTTTTCTTTCCTTTTCGTTTTCTTAGAGTTTCGACACTACTTGTATATTGGTTTTATTTTTCTAAAAATAAGTAGTTATCTCCCTACACTGCTATTTTTCTCTTTTTCCCCTTTTTCACAATTTTACAGTATTCTCGATTTTTAGAAGCCGATCAGCATGCAAGTCTGAAGCAAATAAATGCGCAAAACAAACAGGATGCAGCAAGATGGTCTTTTCACTTCAGGTTGCTTGTCCTAGACGGACCCAACCCCTGTGTTGAGTCCCCTAAGTTAAATGCACATGATGCAAATAAGCGTTCCTACTAGGGATCCGTCATGAAGTCAAGTTATTCTAGGTCCAAAACCTGGGTATATGTTCTAGACCGTGTACCCGAGCGGACAACTCGAGTCGAGAAAGGAGCTCCTTTCCGGGAACCAAAAGGCCAGCCGGCTTAGAAACTTTCTGAGCCTCTTTCTTATTTCAAGGTATGACACTAACAGAACAGGGATTCTCGACCAGCGAGCACATCCCCAAAGATAAGAAGAGAAGGGTTTCGACACAGTTTATATATACAGTTCAAATAATATTAAAGCGGTAAAAAGCATCATTTTACACATTTAAGCTCAATCATATAATAAAATCAGATAATAAATAGTGCTAAATACAACAATTATTCTAAGCTCAAATTTATAACCCTGAACCAGTGGTTCTGAGTTAAATCCCCAGCGGAGTCGCCAGAGCTGTCACACCTCCTTATTCCTACTACACCCCCGGAAGGGCGTAGTAAAGGGAGTTTTTACAATTAAAGGACAATCGAAATGGGATTTATTATTAAGAGTCAGAGTCGCCACTTGGGAGATTTATGGTGTCCCAAGTCACCAGTTTGAATCTTGAATCGAGGAAAAATTGACTCTGTATTACAGTCTACGAACCAGAAATCCGGATAAGGAATTCTGTTAACCCGAGAGAAGGTGTTAGGCGTTCCCGAGTTCCGTGGTTCTAACACGGTCGCTCAACTCTTATATTTGGCTTAAATTATCAGATTTTTAATACATGTTTTTACCTGTGTGCTTTTAACTTTGAACCACTTTATTGTTATTTTTAATGAGAATTGCAACGTCGTGAAAATACGTCTGGAACCACGTCACATCAATGTACCAGTGATTATTGACACATTTCGACTCCATTGAGATTTGAATTTGGGTCACATAAATGTGCACCCGAGTTTGGGGGAGGTAATATTATTAAATACGCGCCTAAAGAGACTAACGCGTTGTTATCTTTGGGGAAGGCCGTGAAGTTCGCTAAACGACTCATCCCGAAGTCTAAGTATTTTTTAGTTAAGCATTGAATGAGGGCCCCGCAATTTGCATTTTTAATTTGGCGAGGCTCGTCTCATAATTTTATTTAAAGGCAAATCCTAAAGTGACTATGATTTTCTATTTATTTTTGTCTCTAAAGAAATAAAGAAAAGGGCACTAACTAGTTAGCATTATTTTATCTAAAAGGGCGGCTTTAATTGAATTCAGAAGGCCCACAACATTTCCAGCTGGTCAACGTGACCTTTGGCCCCAGCTTGGCATGAATTGTATCATACATGGGCTTTGGCATGAGTTCCATTTACAAGAATTAGTATTGAAAGATATCAGTTCAACACAGCAGGAGGCCG
Source organism: Nicotiana glauca (assembly GCA_026770625.1). Classification (NCBI taxonomy): domain Eukaryota; kingdom Viridiplantae; phylum Streptophyta; class Magnoliopsida; order Solanales; family Solanaceae; genus Nicotiana; species Nicotiana glauca. The sequence goes on from MU781828.1 coordinate 58,951, forward strand.
ATCTTTCACTACTGGCCCAAATGCTAATTCTTGCACAACACAAGTATTACCAGGGAATTCCGATTCTAGCTTTTGGCACTAATTAATCATGTTCACTTTGAACTAATTAAATTCACTTTAAACTACGTTTAAGATTGGGATGTATCCAAACGACTTCATCAACTGAACCGATGGCCTATTCTTATTTTATTCCTTTTAGCATAGACAATGAACGTTCACAAGTAATCTGTGAGATTCCACACTTGAACTATATTAAATGAATACACTTGATACATTATAATTCATAAAGATAGAGTCCACAGTTCAGATTGGTAGTACAGTTCTATTTAATTGCAACTTGAAACATTTATTGAACACAAGCTATTAATTTCGACTGCCATTTAATGAGGCCAACTTTGAGTTTTAAACCATTTCAAGTTAACATCAGTAACCACACAACTCATATGCCAATTGACACCAATTCAGTTTAACAGTTTAACAGTAAAAATAAGTCCACAGTCCAGTCATCTAAACTTAATTACAGAATTCAATTAACGAATCAGAAATTAACTGAATTCAACTATGACTAAACGCAGAAGAAACGCAGGTTCAGCAGATGAAGAACACGAGATTTCATTCCACACTCTGAAATTACATCACCATGGTTTAAGACGTGTACCTGGAATTGGAATACGAAAATGAAGAGGAATTAGAAGTCAGCTGAGGCAGTAAGAGCAGACAACAACAATTTGAGTTCAAACAACCACAATTACACCAATGCTTCAGTCCAGAAATGAATCGGGAGTGTAGAAATGCTTTTAAAGCCCAAAGGATTAACAGTTCCAGCCAAAACAATTTCAACTAAGCACCAATGACTTCCAACATGAAAACAGCAACTCCTCACAGCAAAACAACACCCAAAATCAACAGGAAATCAACCAGTGAACCTCAAACACTTCAGTAAACAAAATTGAACTGGAAACTATAACTCCGTAACTAAGAATCAGAATTTTCACTTCAAGTTTTCGATGGAACAGTAGAGGAAAACTCTCTAGGAAACTGATTAAACTCTCAACTTCAGCCTGTTTTTAGCTCTCAACAATGCTCTCTATTTTTTTCTCTCAATGTTTTGGACTCTAAACTCTTCCTCTCTTAAGCTCTCCAAATGTTCTGCTCTATGTCCATCCCCCTTTCTCAAATGACTCCTTCTGTATTTATACCCAACTCTTGAACCCTTTCCATCCCCCTTTTTTTCTTTACAGATGTAAAAGAAAAAACCTTTTATTATTACCCCATGTTTTTTACTTTCCAGCTTGTAATATTCCTCTACTATGTGTATCCTTTTAGCTTTTTATCATTAACCTACTGTTTCTGATTTCCAATTAGTAAAGGCACTAGGCCAACCCCTTATTCCCCTTTTTGATTAAATTATTCAATGGTTCAGTGGCCCACTGAACATTCAACTGGCAGGCCATTCGAAATGAGCAAATCCACTTAAACTAAACACATTTTCAAACTTCAAATCCCAAACTACCCTCCTGATATTCATGAAATTGCAGCTATAACCAATTCACCTAATTGTCAATCCTAGTTTTATTCCTTAAAAAGTCCCAAAAATGTATTACATTTGAAGTTCTCACTATTCAATTAAGAAACTAATGAACACTACTACTGATTGCAGATTAACACAGGCAATTCTTCAAGAAGAAAATCACGGATTAAATTAAGACAAGACCACATGAGTAAAGAAAGCACAAACCATTTTAACAAACAATTTCAGAAGTTCCAACAATGAACTGATATGAATGCGATTTGAAATTAGCCTAATAACCAAGCAGACACGGGTGAAATTGAACCAGACAGTTCAACAAATGATAACTGGGGAGATACAGGGGTTTGAGTGATCTCAACACAATCCAATTGACTATATAAAATCAAACTAACGGACAAGCCTATTCAATTGATTCAAAATAGCTTATAACATGTGCTAATCAACCAGAAGAAAAACAACAACAACAACAACAACAACCCACTATGATCCCACAAGTGGGGTCTGGGGAGGGTTATATGTACGCATACCTTACCCTTACCCCGAGGGGCAGAGATGCTGTTTTCAGGAGACCCTCGGCTTAAGACAACAACAAAAGACGATACATTAGTACTATCCATAAACTCATACTAAAATAACATAAAAATACATAACATAACAATACAATAATTAAATAACAGTAATATAGGAAATAAAGGAAATACGAAAAGGATGGAAGGTATACTAATATCCAATAGATACATCCATGTATCAATAGTTGATCAGTAGAATCCTAAGATTAACTCCTAACTGGCTAGTCTCACTCTAGTGCACTATAGAAATATCCCCAACTTCCCCCTAACCTACAACTTTAATGCTCGACCTCCACAAATCTCTGTCAAGGGCCATGTCCTCAGTAATCCTAAGACGCGCCATGTCATGCTTGATCACCTCTCCCCAATACTTCTTAGGTCTTCCTCTACCTCTCCTCGTGCCCACCACAGCCAATCGCCCGCACCTTCTCACCGGTGCATCAGTGCTCCTCCTCTGAATGTGCCCGAACCATTTGAGTCTTGCTTCCCGCATCTTGTCCTCCATGGGGGCCATGCCCACTTTCTCTTGAATATCTCCATTTCTTCTTGTTTTCAACCGGAAGAAAAATGAACCAAGAAAAAGGTTCGAAAGAGGAGAAGGAGATAATTTACAAAACACTAAAACATAAACAAAAAATGACAAAACAGGAAACTCACCGGATGAACTGGAAATCAAAACTTTAGGAGCCTACACTTCGAACTCCCATTTCGGATTTGAGGTTGAAATGAACCTTAATCAAATGTTCTCGAGTGAGAACATACGACTAAGGTTGATTACAACCTCAATTTTTTGTCCAATTTGCATTAAAGCTGGAGTTTGATTTTTTTTAGGGCGCGTTCACTCGAATTAACATTCGAACAGTTCCAGCTTGATTCGAACGAGAGTGGGGTTAGATTAGGGATGGGGGTGGTCTAGGGGTTATAGGGTGTGAGTTTGGGACGACTTAGGTTTGGCGCCACCACCAGGGGATCTTGTGGTGACGCTAGGGTTCTTGGCTAAAAATTGAAATTCGAGGAGGGGGATTGGGATTCGAGGGAAACCAATGTCGTTTTAGTGGTGAGGGAGGTCTAGTGGTGGTATGGTGTTAATTTGGTGTCACATAGATGACCTAGGGTTCGAGGTCGATTTCTTCTATCTAATATTCGAAGAGATACGTTGAGATTCGAGGAAAACTGATAGGATGGTTGAAATGGGGAGGTTGTGGGGGTTCAGTAGTGTAAAGATGGGGTTGTTTGGACCACCGGAACCGCCGTGAGGCAATTTCCGGTGGGTGGACGACGGCGGAGTGTGGCGGGGGGTGCTGGGCCTGTCTTTGATCGTTAGAGACGAAGGGAGGGGGGTTGGCTTAGGGGGGCTGGGTATGGTTACGCATTTATATACGAGGGGGGAAATTGATCCTGGCCGTTTGATCAAACGAGATCAACGGCCTGGATCATTTACTTATATGGAGACGGCGTCGTTTGGTGTGGTGATGGCGCGGACCGGGTTGGTGAGTGGGTCAGGTGGTTTAGACGGGTAAGGGAGATGGGATGTGACCCGTTGGATGGTTTTAGATGAACGGCCAAGATATATTGGCTTGAAACAGCATCATTTGGCTGGTCTCTGAGACGGATAAAATTGGACCGGGTATAGGGGTGTTTTGGGCTGGTTTCGTTTGGGTAAGGGGGGGTTTTGACCGGGTAAAAAAAATTGATTTGGGCCTGTGTATTGAGTGAACAGCCCAAATGAGACCTTTTTTCCATTTATCTCTTTTTCTTCTTTTTCTTTTTACTTCCTTAATTATTAAAACCAAAATTCTAAATTACATATAAAAATCAAATTAACTTATAAAATACTAATTAACTTCTACTAACAATTAACACACACAATTAAATACCAATTTAAAATAAAATCATACAATTAGACCTTAAATGTTAAAAAAGCAAATTACATTATTTTTTGTGATTTTTTATTTTTGTAAAACAGTCTTATGCAGACAATAAGAGAAAAATACCACAATTCACGACAATTGCAAACAAACAAAACTATTTTATTTTGCATTTTTTGGGAGTAATTCTCGTATAGGTCAAAAATCACGTGCCAACAAGGAGAACTTCAACTTAGAGTCAGGATTAGCCAAGGTTATGGAGACGATTGAAAAGGCTCAACAACCACTGGACTTCCCTTATCCCGCAATTGAGGTTCCCGTGGCTGAAGCTCCCGAAGATGCCGAAGCTGAGGTTCCAGTTAATGTTGAAACTGGTGTGGATATTATGCCTCCTCCTAACCCCATCTAGCCTACTATTGCAAGCCAAACTGAAGCTGTGCCTGTGGATGCTTCTTCTGGAATTGAAATCGTTACTTCTGATGTTCCTACCTCTCAGTGACCAGTTTTTCTTCTTAGTGGTCAGTTTTTTAGAATGAACTTGTTTTCATTTTTTCTTTTTGGAAGATGGTGATCAAACCTTTAGTTTCTTTTAAGGGCTATTTAGAAGTACAAGTCCCCAGTTCTTGTTATGGGGCATTTTGTGTAAAACAATTTTGAAGACTAAGTTTATACTTAGTCTTTAGATTTAAATATATTAGGAAGTTTTCGTTACTATCATTAAACTTCCATTTGTTCTATTCTTGCCTTTAATTTTCAAGGACTTAGAGAAAAGTTTGTATTTTTATCCTTTGAAAATGCTTTTTGATTAATCTCATGACTAAATAACATGAGTTTTATAAAAGAGGGCCCTTTTATATTTCGACACTTAATGAAGAAGACGTCTCAACTTCATAATGGTGTTATTATACGATGAAAGAAATAGGAACACACATGTTTTTTTAAATAACTTTGACAAGTTTTTTATTTCTGAACCTTGACAAGTTTTGAATAATACTTTACATGTATTTGAATTACATCTATAGCTTTCTCGTAATTATTTTTCTTGTAACAGATTTTTACAAAAGAAGAACAATAGATACATGGTTTTTCCTTATAACCATTTTAGTACATAGTCTTTACCCTAACTGTTTTGAGGTATATTGGATTCCCTTAGCTCCGGAACATGTCACGACCCGGATTTCCCACTATTGGGATCGTAATAGCGCCTACTCATGGTAGCTATGCAAGCCTACTCAATTACCTTTCCATTACTAAACAATTATTTCAACAGTTTATACAATCAATAAAGAACATGAAATTTGATAAGAACAATAGCGGAAATCTGATTTATAAATACGAATCAAAACGCGGAATAGTCAATAATAGCCTCTACCCAAGATTTGGTGTCACATTACTCACGAACTACTAAAAATATACTAAATACAAAGGTCTGAAAGAAACACATAAACTGTTTGTCTCGAAAACAAGGAGGCAACAGTCTAAAAGAGAACATAAGGAGGCTACCTCAGTCTCGTGATAATGAAAGCTTGCTCCCGCACTAATGCTGCTGCTGCTCCTCAAAACCTGGACCTGTGCAAAAATGCACAGAAGGGTAGCATCAGCACAACTAACCCCATGTGCTGGTAAGTGTCTAGCCTAACCCCGGCGAAGTAGTGACGAGGCTAGACTGGACACCACATAAACCTGTGCAGTTATAAATATACAGGGGAATATCGAGTACAAGGCAATTAATAACATGGGAGGGGAAACATGCTATGGGGAGATACAATATTAACAGTAATCCCAAGTAACAAAATTAAAGCAGCTTAGATTCACAATGAACAAGGAATCAACACTCAATACAAACACATGGTATCAATAACTGTTGCAGCGTGCAACCCGCTCCATAATTTCATTGTTGCGGCGCGCAACCCGATCCACAAATACCAGTGTTGCAGCGTGCAACCCGACCCATACCATTTATCAGGTATCATTGTTGCGGCGCGCAACCCGGGCCTCATATATCATTGTTGCGGCGAGCAACCCGATCCTCAACATCATTGTTGCGGTGCGCAACCCGATCCTCAATGTCATTTAACAGTCTGACTTCCCAAACAACAGTCACAATTAAGGGGCATAAAAATAAGCAAATATCTGACAAAATCCCGGCAAGGGAAAGAAACCAACAAGTTCAACCAAACGTCTCGGCAAGGGAATAATCAACATGCTTTCTCTTTCTTACTTTTCTTATCTTATAATTCACTCTACCCTTTTTGAGCCAATGCTCCAAAGAATCAAGTTATTTCGTATACTTTCAATATTCGTATCAGAACTTGAGCCAATGCTCCTAGGAATCAAACGATCATATCACCGTTCACATGTTATTCACAACATATAGAAATCCT
>MU781832.1:33692-46732 GCA_026770625.1 Nicotiana glauca
ATATATTTGGGGTTTATGTTATAACCGTTGCGCATTTGTACCCATTCTCACACCTCTCGGTAGAGAGAACGATTTTTCCCAATTGGCTCTCTCGAGACCAATTAGGTAGGCCAATTAGACCAAGCAACTAGGGTTCAAGTAGGGTAATTACTCTCTCGAGGTTTAACCCATTAATTGGGACTACCATTTCTCATGGGTCCATCCGAATTACTTATTGGGTCAATTCTAGGGTCATGGACTTTCTTTCTCAAGAAGAGTTAGACTCACTAAGCTTGAATCTGTGTTTGCAACCACAAATTCGAAATTGAAACACAAAATTAACCCAAATAACAAACACCCAATATCAATCTCACCCTAGATGGCAATACACATCAAATACCCACACTAGGGTTGAGCCACAACCCTAGCAAATGGGTTTAGCTAGACATAATTAAAGAAGAAGCAGGAGAAATAGAAGAAGGACTAAACATATTAATTAATTGCTAAGAAGAAACTACAAGAATCTATTGAGAAATTAATGCTAAAATGCCAAAATATGCTCAAACTTCAATTCTCACAAGCGCAGCTCAATATCTGGTACAAAAACTTTTTCTAAAAATGGTAAAATATTCTATTTATACTGGCTGGAAAAATAGGACGAAAATACCCCAGCAGGTCAGTGCGGCCGCATTGGCTCTTGAACTCCTGAATTTTTACTCTATAAAATTAAGGATCGTGGACCGCGCAAAAGTGCAGCGCGGCCACGGTGGAGGTTAGTGCGTCCGAACAAAAAGGTACGCAGAGTGCCTTGCTTGAACTGGCCAAATCCATCAGTCTCTGAACCTCAGTAGCGCGGACCGCGTAAAAAGGTTGCGCGACCGCGTGGCCTTAACTCCTAAAAATCCAAGTCTCTGATTCTCATTGGTGCGGACCACGCAGAAGTGTAGTGCGGCCGCGTGGGCTTTCAGCTTGAATTGGTCATTCTCTAAATCTTCTAGTGCGGCCGCGTTGCATATCAGTGCGGTCCGTGCTAGGCCTTCCAGTTCCTCATTTCACTTGGTCTTTGGCACTTGGGCAGGTTTCACTCCGTTTTGAGCCGATCTTTGATATTTGTCACTTTGTCGAATAAACCTGCAATCAAGCACAACCTGTGAGCATTTTGGGACTATTTCGTAGCAATTTATACTCAAAGCATAGGCAAGTAGGGGCATAAAATACGTAGAAATCCTACTTATCACTTCACGTCGACACTTTTTGCATTGTTGTTGGTATCCGTTCGAGATTCAGCGTAAATTCGATTTAATTTTTCAAGGGAAAATTGCTTCACACTAAAGGTTCATCTCTCTTCCCTTATTACTATTCCAAATGAGTTCAATTAAATCCCGTGAATACTCGTTTACCATTATTTGCTTATTCGATCGATATGAATTGATTGCCATAATCAATGAGTTTGATTTCATATGCCATGTTGAGTTGAAATGAGATTAATGGTGTTAAGTTTGATGGGTTGCGAGGTTAATCTCTAAAAACAAGTATGGTTTTTGGGTAGAACGTTAAACAATTGGATTTCAGATAATTTTTATACTTTGATTTCTATTTCTATCTATTTGGGGCCATTAGTAGCATGTTTAGGCCAACCACACGTGGGTAGGCAAGCTTTAGGATTTAGTTAGTCTTGAGGCGAGAGGTCGTTCCCGTAGTTGAATTTATCCGGAGAATGCCCCGAAGAATGTGTATATATTATTATCCAGGGTATGCCCCGAAGAACTATGTAAATATTTTGGAGGCCTTGACGAGCATGGTGGAGAAGTCATAGTATAGTATGCTTAGAATTTTTCTTTTCTTTTTCCTTTTAATTTTCTTTTACTTGGTGGGGATGACCTCGAGCTTCGTATGTTTTTATTTTGATTTTCCGTGCTTATTTTTACCTCAATCTGAATTCTAAAAGCCAGCTAGATCAAGTACGCAACTGTGACATTCACAGGACTCGGGGAATGCCTAACACCTTCTCCCCGTGTCAAATGAACTCCCTTACCCAAATCTATGGTGTAGACTTAGTTTTAGAGTTCAAAGTGTTTTGAAAGTAAAATTATTATTTTTAAAAAAAAATGATGACCTAACGCACCGAAATTAAATGTCAGGTGGCGACTCTGAGTTATTTCCTTTTGAAGACATTTTTTGTTACATTCTAATTGGAAAACCCTTTTGAAGCTTTTACTAAATCTTTTATTTATATAAGAGGGTTATGTGAGATTTTAAAAAAAGGGTTAAGTAAGGTTTTAAAAAAGGGGTGTGACAGGGGTTCCTGGAGTCAAAGTTGATCCATTGATTGGAATTTCTATTTGGTGTGGTTGAGGATACAAAGAAAGAGGTAGATTTATTAGAAAACTTTGGAATTGAAGCTTGAGTTTCTCTTTGACTCTCATCTTGTTGAAATAGAGAGTAAGCTCTACTTGTTGGAGGTAAGGGATTCATAAGCATAGTAGCACTCTTCACATTTGAATAGGAGTCATTTAGCCCATTTAGGAATTGAAATAATTGTAGATACTCTATAAACTTGGGAAGAGCTCCACAAGAGCATATAGGGCCTACATATGAGGAATTCAACTCATCCCAAATGCTCTTAAATTTGGTGAAATAGGTGGCAAAGTCAGATGAGCCTTGGACAGTTGAACTAATTTCTCTCTGAATTTAAAGATATTTAGACCCATTGGACTGCCCAACCCTTTCATTAATATCAGTCCAAACCTCTTTTACAGTCCTAAAACACATTACACTTGTGGCTATGTCTCTGGAAATAGAGTTGATAATCCAAGACTTTACCATGTTATTACATCTCTCCCAATAGAAATAAAAGGGAGAGTTGACAGTAGGTTGAGCAATTCTTCCACCTAACAAGCCTAATTTGTTTTTAGTTGAAAGAGAAGTAAGCATGTTACTTCTCCACTATACAAAACCATGTCCATTGAAGGGAACATGTACTAATTGGCTAACTGGATTATCAGATGGTTGCATATAAAAAGGATAAGAAAGATCTATTATAAAGGGAGCAAATCCTTCAGTAGTGGGAACTGACGGTGAAGTGATATCATCTCTGTGACTACTCATATAGTAATAGACAATAAGGTCAAAATAACAACATGCAGATAACATACAAACTGTCATAGACACCTCCAAACTACATCACCTAATACACTAGAATATAAGTTTTAGAGTTGTAGATTAGAACGATATTACCAACCTTCTTCTCAAAACCCGAAGAGTGAGGTCTTCATGCAAAAACCTAACCATAGCTTGAGAATAGCCCCAAATTGCTTGAATCCATTACGAAATCAGGAATTCTAGTCGACTTAACTGACGGAAGAACAGATTCCAGTAAAAGCTCCAAATTTTTCGTTGCGTAGTGGTGGATTGACCAAGTTTTCAAACTTTACCCAAGAGACCGATTTCAGTGAAATCTTCGAACGATTTACCGTTGAAGATGAAGTTTACGTGATGAGGAATCAGAATCCTCGCTCTGATACCATGTTATGATGAAGCTCAACGAGCTATGATGACTCCATTGGAGTCAGTCCTCAAATGCTTCAAGATGAAGAAGAGAGAGAAACAGAGAAATGAAATTTAGAAAAATATCTGTATATCCTTTATTTCTCCACTTGTTTATGTATTTATATTTACAAAGAAAAAGTATGTAAAAATGAAAGAAGCAAATACTACACTTAAAACGAAAGAATAAGGAATAAAAGCACTGGGCCAGATCACAGTGTTGGGCCAACTGTGTGTAGTAAACTGGGCTCTAACATTCACTGCCATATTGAAATTAATTTAGGCTGCATCTATAGTTCCTTTTACTTACACGTTTTCTCCCCCTCTTTTTACACTTTCAGAATATAAAACTTAAACTTCTTAGCTAATAGCGAAACACCAAACAGGAGTACATTGTTGAAAATTTTTGGAGCATTTCACACACACATATATTGTCTTGATGTACTCATGTGAAATTGTTATGATAAGAGTGTAGATGACTAGGTGTGCTTCAAATGAATCATTAAATACACTAAAATAATTAAGAAAAAAACTTAACAAACTCGAACCTGATATTTGCACAAACTCGTGGGAAGAGTTGGAAAAAAAGAAGTTAAAAGAACAAAGTTGTTATTAGTTATTAATATATAAAGTAGTAAAGTAACCGAATAAATACCGACTCGAAAGTTTTTAAGTGGCCAATAATAATCTTTTTTCAAAAGATTTTTTTTAAGTGGTCAGTGATCAGTTTGGATTACTTTAATATATTATTAATATTTAAACTGCTATTCAATATAAAAAAAGATCAACTTTAAATATACACACACAAAAATTGACTACTAGCAAATTTTAGGAATTTTAAAAAATTTATGGACTGTAATGATAAAATCAGCAAATGATGTTAATCATACATTAAAAAACCTCAGCATATAAACTTATTGAAGTGATCCCCAAATCTAAGAAAAATGAGAGAAAAGTATTAAGAAAATATTCATGTAACTTTACAAATGAAGAGTTAGTGATATAGAGAGTTGCCATTTCAATTACGAGATTACTCGTCAAATATCAAACTTTTTGTATGCTCTAAAAAAACATAAGTTATTTATATAATTAATCGACTATGTCACGAAAAAATATTTAAGGATTTAAAGAAATTATTTTTCTAAAAAATATTAAAGGGTCGGCCCGTGCTAGCCCGTGACCCTCTTAGGGCTGGTTTGAGCTGGCCATTTTAAGGCCCATTCATATGGCTGGTCGGCTCGTCCTAGACCGCCAAATTTAAAAGCCCACAAGGCTTGGGCTGAGCTGGGTTGGCTCGTTCTCTAATTGCAGCTAATCCTATTTTCCATGAACGCACTAAGCATATCGAGATATATTGCCACTTCATTAGAGACAAGATTAAGAATGCAATTATGTAGACAATCTTTGTGAACACTAAGGATCACAATTGGCAGATTTGCTTACCAAAAGACTAAGTGAGGCTCAACACAATCATCTCTTAAAGCTTGGTGTGATTTATATTTTACACCTTGCAGTTTGAGGGGTATTATGAGGTCATATTACAGATTGTTAGTTAGGTAATTAAGATTAGATTGTTGGTTGTGAACATATAATTTTTGACCATATTTAGATTTTTCACTCTATGTATTTTAGCTTTTGTATCATTATTTTATATATAAGATAAAAATATAAATTTTAAAAGTTCAATTATTACTATTATTATTATTATTTTAAATTATTTTTAAAAAAATTCCGAAAATATTAATTTTTTATTATTATTTCTGTTGGTTTTAAATAATTGAAAAAGGAAAGAAAGTTGGAATTTAAAAAATATATGTTAAAAGTGGCTGAAAATTAATAAAATCAAAAGTAAAAGAAAGTTGATTTTATAAAAGAAAAGTAAAAGAAAGTGGCCTTTTCTTTTAAAAAATAAAAGAAAGTGGAAAATTAAAAAAAAAAGTAATTAAAGTTATAATTTAAAAAATAAAAGCAAAGAAAGGTGGGGATTTATTTTATAAAAAAATAAAAAGCAAAAAATAAGTGAGATTTCTTTTAATTAAAAAATTAAAAAAATTATAAAAAGGAAATCTGAAATTTTTGAAATTTTTTGCTATAAATAGAAGGGATAATTTGGGGTTCAGAAAAGAGGAGAAAAATAGGAGGAGAAAAAAAAAAGGGGGCAGAGAGAACGGTATACATTCGATATACACTCTGGGTACACTGGATATACATGGGCAGAATTTATTTTGGAGAGAGTAAAAAGATAGAACCAAATTTTCTGAAATATTGAGAGCGGAAGAACACCAGAGAGAGTTCAAAGCTAGAAAGAGAAAACAAAGAGAGATTTCTGGACTATTTTTCTTCTCCATTTTTAGTGGTTTTCTCCGTGTTGCTGGGATTTTCGGATTGAGGTGTTAAAGCTACTGTGTTGGGCTTTCTGGTGCTGTATTTTTCTGTTTGCTGCTGCTGATCTTCCTTTTCTCACATTGTAAACATTTCCAGGTACACTTCCTGTTTCATTGAAATGTAGAATGCCAGTTGAGAAAGTGAAATGAAAATGTTCAGCAATGAGTTGATTCCGGATTTCTGTTTCAGTATTTAAATTCATAATTGTCGGAATTTTCTTTTATTTTATTTTGTATCACATGGACTGTAAACTGTTGTATCTCGGATTCAATAAGTCTACTTTACATGTGGAGTACTAGTTGTAGCTGTTGTCGGGTTAGTAGAGTAAATTACGTTAATTTTAGTTAATCTCATGTTATATGTTCTCTTAATATATATGTTTAAAGACAGTCCATAAAATGAGATAGAAGATTTAATCAATTACCATTAGTATTCAGCTTGGGTAATTAAACTGATTTCGCAGCTTGGTTATTAATCCTTTTAGGAGAGTATAATTTTATAAGTGTTAGCTTTAGTTCACGTTGCAATAACCTCACACGGGTAGGTGTTTTAAATTTAGTTAATACGTGAAAGTAAAATAGTCCTTTAAAGTTAATGTGGTAATTTTGGCATTTATTTGAGAATAGAGGTTCAAGTTGATAAATTCGTTCATTGTAAATTATTAAACACACTTATACAAATGTAGAGTAACTTCAATAAGCATTTAGTATAGTTAAAATTGCGAATCCGTTTGGTTTAATGAATTAGCCTATTTACAAGGTTTTCGGACCTTAGCACTCCATTGAATGGCCCAAGTCCAGTCAGATTCATGTGTTCATATGGACTTGGGCCAAGGCCTATGACTAACTATCATTTTGTACAAGTTCGAGTGCAATTTTCTATTTGCGTTTGTTTTAATCTAATAACTTATAAGTTAGGGCATTTTCAAGCATTTAATTAATTAGGACCTTTTCTTTATTTTATTTTTTTTATAGATAAAATAAATAGCAAATCATAATCGCTTTAGGATATCCTTAAATAAAAATAAATAAAACGAGCCTCGCCAAATAAAATGCACAAATTGTGGGGCCCTCATGAATGTATATATTAAAAATACTTAGATTTCGGGATGGGCCGTTTAGCGAATTGTACGGTCTTCCCCAAATAATAACGCGTTATACTCTTTAAGCGCGTGTTAATAATTGTACGTTCTTAAACTCGGGTGCACATTTATGTGACCCAAATCCAAATCTCAACGGAGTCGAAGTATGTCAATAACTACGGGTACATTGATGTGACGTGGTTTGAGATGTGTTTTCACGACGTTGCAATTATCATTAAAATAATAATAAAAGCGGTTCAAAGTTAAAAGCATACAGGCAAAAACATGTATTAAAAATCAGAAAATTTAAGCCAAATATAACAGTTGAGCGACCGTGCTAGAACCACAGAACTCGGAAATGCCTAACACCTTCTCCCGGGTTAACAAAATTCCTTATCCAGATTTCTAGTCCGCAGACTGTAATACAGAGTCATTCTTTTCCTCGATTCGGGACTTAACCGGTGACTTGGGATACCATAAATATCCCAAGTGGAGACTCTGAATGAAATAAATAAATCTCGTTTCGATTGTCCTTTAATTGGAAAAACTCCCTTTATTGCACCCTTAGCGGGGTGCGGTAGCGGAAAAAAGAGGTGTAATAGCTCTGGCGACTCTGCTGGGGATGACAAAGAAACCCATAACCACTGGTTCAGGGTTTAAGAATTCGATCTTAGAATAATTATTGTATTTGGCTTATTTATTATCTGATCTTTATTATATGTTTGTCTTAAATGTGCTAAATATTGCTTTTTACCGCTTTGATAATTTTTGAACTGTATATATAAATTGTCTTCTCACGCACCCCCTTTGAGTCTTCTTGAAAATAAAATTGGGCATTTGCTTGACATAGCCCGCTTTCTTTGAGATAGCCGAGGTGCCTGGCACCCGGTAAAGGATTTTAGTCACACATGTTTTAGGCGGGGAGCACCACCAGTTAAGCCGGAAAGCAATGCTACCGGTACACTGACCCTCCTCGGCTCGAGTTGTCCGCTCGAGTAAGCCAGTCTAGATACTTTCTCCAATAAGATGTTAAATTAGAATAACAAAGCCTCATGCCAGATCCCTAGTAGGAACGTTTGTTTGCATCACGTACATTTGACTTTGGAGACTCAACACAGGGGTTGGGTCTGTCTAGCATAGGTATACCTGNTCTGAAATGAAAAGACCACCTTGATGCGTCCTGCTTGTGCATTTATTTGTTTTGGACTTGCATGCTGACCGGATTTTTGATTATTTGAAAAAAAAAATAGAAGAAAAGAAAGAAATAGCAGTGTATAGGGTTGAGAGAGTTAATCACCTGTATTGAAAATACCAACACCCAAATACTATCGAAACTCTGCTGAATTTTTGAAAGAAAAAAAAAGGAAAAATGTTTTTGTTTTCAAAAATAGTTTGTTTTATTGGCCCGAACTATGCTGGTTTGATTCTCACCGGGTGTGAGATACGTAGGCAACCATCATCGGGTCCAACTTCCCCTTTTGCAAAAATTGCCAAAAAACGTCAAAATTAATATTTTCGGCATGAATAAGTCTGGTGATGCCGTTTCCGTCAAAAATAGCCGAACATTCCCGAAAGGGACGCCGGAAGGCTGATTATGCATAAATAGCCACCTTTGTTCATTTTTTAGATTCGGGTCGGTTGACCCACATAGCCTTAAATCTTCGTCCCCGAGGCGCTGAAAGGCCGTGTTTGCAATGCCGAGTCCTTTATTTTAATTCGAAAAAAAAAGAATCATGAATAAGTCGGGTGATGTCGTTTTTATCAAAATAGCCGAATGTTCCCGAAAGGGACGCCGGAAGGCTGACTTTGCATAAACGGTCACCTTTGGTCATTTTTAAGGTTTTTTGACTCGCTAGCCCATACAGCCTTAAAATCTTCGTCCCTGAGGTACTGAAAGGTCGTGTTTGCAAAAACCAAGTCTTTTATTTTAATTTGAAAAAGAAAGAGTCAGTAGGCAAGTGAATGCCGTTTGAATTTTCGGTCAAAATAAGCCAAGCCAGCTTTGGCGATGTTTTAAATCGTTCTTGCCGAGATAGCCTTAGAGTATCTTTCAATTGTCGAAAGGCTATTTTTGTAAAAGAACGGACAAGTTTGTAATAATCCTTCCCGGCCTCAAAATTCATGTGAAATTGAGAAAGGGCCACATTTGCAAAAATAGCCATTTGGTTAAAATTGGCATATAGGGGAAGGAATATGTCAGTCTGTTTTTTTAATTTGTATTTCTTTTGATTAGAGTATGTGGGTTGTTTGATTTTCGAGTTTGTAGGTCATATTTAAACCTTTGAAACCCAATCTGTTTTATTATGAAAATTGAAAATTCCAAAAAAAAAAAATTGTTCCATTGTTGTTTACCTTTCATTTGCACGAACTACGCAAGGTCTGATTCACGCGAGGTCATGATACGTAGGCAATCTCTATAATATTCGACCACAACCAAAAAAGCAAAAACAAATGAAAAAATGGAAAAGAAAAAAAAAGATAAAAAAGATGTTAATAATGAGGACTGACTGAGTCCATTCTAACATTCTTTGTTTTGAATTGTTGTGACAATTGAGGTGGTTGGTTTGTGGCGAGCCGGAAACATAAGATTCAGGAAAATCGGATTGTGATCCAAGACAGTGACGCCCAGAATATCATGCAGAATCCTTTACATGCACGTCATTATGCACACTTTGTGAGGATGATGCCTGGTGACGGGTAGCACGTGAATCTTCTTGGGGACGTATTGACTAAAACTGAAGATGTCGTAGCAGACAGTGGTCTTGGCATTATTTATGCAAAGCTCAAATGACTAAAATACCGTACTTGATAATTAGGAAGACGCTCCAGTTTTGGTTGGCCGGAGTAGAATTTTGGTGGATTATTTTGTTGTCATTTCTGTTGTCCGGATTATTCTCAGGGTTGTAATCTGGATATTGTCTTGTAAATCAAACCCTTCTATCATTTTATTTTGTCCAGTTTCCTTTGGTCATAATATCTCATTTGGTGTTGTCTAGGTTCGTTCTAAGGGTTGTAACCCCGGTCTAGTTTGTTTGTTGTTCAAGTTGTTGTTTCATCGGTCAATGCAATGACCTGTTTTCTATTATTTCTAGACATTTTCTGTTGTATAATCCTCTCCCTTCTATAGTTCTTTTTCTGTCAACTCTAGTGACATGGCCTGCACACGTAATTTTGATCTAACCTTAAGAGTTAATCGTAAACCATGAAGCAATTGAGAGATGATCAGGGACATTTAAAGGAAATAAGAACGGTTTGAGATTATTTGGAGCCCGAGTCATGTGAAACTGGGGCAAATAAAAAGAAAACCGTTAAAGACAAGTTGGCCATGTTGACATGGGGGTCGTGCGTGATAATAAAAATGAGAGTGTTGCCCAACAGTGCTTTAAAAATGACAAATGGAAAGGCGAATGTGCGGATATGGTACAATCAGAAGTTAGGGCAAATGTTAATCGTGTTGTTTGTGCTTGGCATGTTTTGAAGATTGGAATGACGAATGCATTTTATTCTGCTATCTAAACATTTTATCCTTCGTTTCCCCTTTGAACCTTATTTCATTTCTTTCATACCCCTCCTTCGGAATCAGTTGCAGACTAGAAACACAAATATGAAAGATAAAAAAAGAAAAGGAGAAAGAAAAAGAAAAAGAAAAAAACAAAAAGAGATAAAGAAAAGAAAAAAAATAATAATTGAAAAGGAAAACTAGAACAACGAGGAATTGGGAACTGCGTTTGACCGATTCCTCAAAGAGGATACATAGGCTCTTCACGGCTCGGTCATAGTGTAAATAATAATAAAAAATCCCCAAGCAAGAAACTGGGACAAAAGATTGTGTTTATTATAAATAAATCTACGTCCGAATGTTGTAAATTTTGAACCCAAATTGATTTGTTTTGAGACTTTAAATACCCTTTCTTTCTATCCCTATCCAAATCCCACATTACGGTCCAAAGAAAGACATTTTGACCAATCTTCAAAAGATGTCAAGTCAGATAAATGATAGAGTCTTATCAGAACACAACACTCTGATTCCCAGCAGAAAAGACTCTGATCTCCAGCAATATAGAAATATGAAAGAGTCTTAGCGGTGGCACCCCAATCCCCAGCTGAAAAGTAATACAAATGAGAGAGTCTTATCGGTAAAAACCTTCATGGGCACCGTAAGGCGATGAAAGCTGAGAGAAAAACCAAATTGATAGAGGCTTGATAGTGAAACCCCTTTGGTCGCTATAAGTCGAGTGAATATTGAGAATCAGAGGGGAAAGCCCCTGACGAAGATTATGAAAGGCGATTAACGACGAAGGATAGTCCATATGTGCATGTCATGACCAGTAGATTTGGTATCCGCGTTTGATAAGTTTTTATAGTTTTTCTTGTTAGAGAATCATCTTTTTCCTTTGTCTTCTATTTTTGTTTCCTTTTATCTTTCTCATTTTAATCAAAAATTCCCCAACAAAGTATGTCTAGTCAGAACAAGTGAGAAATGACTTCAAAGCTTGCCACCAACTTTCCAATTATTATGCAATGTGAGATCTGATTAGAACATCCAAGTGGTATAAGCCAGGAAGGAACAAGCGCAAAGGCCAGTGTCCAGAAGGATATTCCCCAGCAAAAGGAAATTGACAAAGGGATGGCTCAGTGTCAAGGAGGATATCTGCAGCAGAAAGCAAAGGTTAATGACCTCAAGGGCAAGGCCAATGAGACTCAAAGGTCGGTGAAATGCCCGTTCCCTAGCTATGCCACAAAAGAAGAGGGATATCCCCAGCAGAAAAAGGTATTTTTAGTGACACGGATGGACGAAGAAAGTGGTTCATCAGTAAAACATGCAAGATCCTCAAGCAGAGTCACTGTCATAGGAATGTGGGGGGTCAGGATACAAGTGGAAAACAACAGTGAAAGGCTTGTGAATAAGGAGTCGTCAAGAAGGCAAGGGAACGTCATTGATGGCAGAAAGGCATGCCACGTGGAAGATTATCAAACTGGGGCAGAAAATTTTCCTTTCATTTGGAAAATTTTCTGGAAGTCAGGCATCCATTTGGGGAAGAAGGAATATAAGACAAGTCTCAAAGGAAGCGGTCTTTAAACCAGTGTTATCCCCAGCATAACAAGTTCTAATGAAGGAAGTTGTATCCCCAGCGGGCAGAACAAAAGGGTGAAACTTGTGTTCAGAAAAAGCAAAAAGCTGGTATTATTCCCATCAATCTTCAGAAGAGTGAAACACCAGTTTTGAAGGGTTGAAAATCCCCCAGCAGTGTTATCCTCAGCAACGTTATCCCCAACTGATAACATTTGTATCCCCAGCAGTGTTGAGAGAAAATAAATGTTTTTGAAGGAAGTAGTTTAAAAAAAAACAAAAAAAAGGAAGAAAAAAAGAAACCATCCCCAGCAAATAACATCATTCCCCAACAAGTTTTGGGAACGATGAGCAGGGAAAGGGAAAAAGGAAGAACCATCCCCAACAGGAGTACCACAACCAACCACCGCACTTTAAACTGACGAAATTTTCTTTGAATTAAGACAGTGACAGAAGCTATGTCCATATCAAGATCTCTACATCATATCAAGCTCTTTGCGCCGCATAAATATTTGTAATTACATAATCAAACACCATATGTCAGGCTTGTCCACCTTCAAACATGACATATCAGGTTTGTCCACCTTCAAATAGGATAGGATGGGTCTATCCGCCCTCAAATAGGATAGGATGGGTCTATCCACCCTCAAATAAGATATGATGGGTCTATCCACCCTCAAATAGGATAGGATGGGTCTATCCACTCTCAAATAGGATAGGATGGGTCTATCTGCCCTCAAATAGGATAGGATGGGCCTATCTGCCCTAAAATAGGATATTATGGGACTGTCCGCCCTCAAATCGGATATTTTAGGTTCATCCGCCCTCGAATATGATATTTTAGGTTCATCCTCTCTTGAGTAGGATATTTTGGGTTCATCCGCCCTAAAATAGGATATGATAGGACTATCCGCCCACAAATAGGATATGATGGGACTATCCGCCCTCAAATAGGATATGATGGGACTATCCGCCCTC
>MU781835.1:0-10761 GCA_026770625.1 Nicotiana glauca
TCTTATATAGGGTTTAGGTCTTAAAAATCCCGTTTTACACTTTGGCCCCTCAACTTTACGCGGTCTGCCGCAGTTATGCCGCGGTCGCGGTAGAACCGCGACCAAACCACCCTTCCGAATCTCAAAACTTCAGCAGCCCTCACCCACCGCGGTTCTGCCGCGGTCGCGGTAGAATCGCGGCAGAACAGTATCTCTGATTCTTCAGGGCTGTTCAGGCGTGGTTTCCATGGAATTTTGCATATATGGCCCTTTTCTTCTACTTTTGACTCCAAAATTGCTCCTTAGCATTCCTTAACCATTTTGTACCTACTATTCATGAAAAACACTAATAAGAGCGTTTTGTCATCATATATATTATCAAAACAACTTAAGAATGTGATTGTTTAGGGCATGAATATAGTAAAATTCACCTATTATCATATATCAATCACAATCATACTCATATTGAAAGTTTTGCAGATGCTGATTGGGCTGGATCGAAAATTGATAGAAGATCTACTACAAGTTATTGTGTCTTTATTGGGGGAAACCTGGTATCATGGAGGAGTAAGAAGCAAAGTGTTGTATCTCGATCCAATGCAGAATCCGAGTATAGAGCTATGTAACAGTCTACATGTGAAATTATGTGGATACATCATCTGTTGACTGAAATTGGGTTAGAGCATCCAATACTAACAAAACTCTGGTGTGACAATCAAGTTGCCCTCCATATTGCTTCAAATACGGTGTATCATAAAAGAACTAAGCATATTGAGGCTGACTGCCATTTTATTTGTGAGAAGATTCAGGAGAACTTGATCTCCATTGGCTACGTGAAGACATGAGAGCAACTGGCTGATTTGTTCATAAAGTTGTTGAATGAAATTCGAGTTGATTACCTTTGTATCAAGCTGTGCTTGATCAATATCTATGCTCCAGCTTTAGGGGGAGCGTTAGATAATGAATGTAGACATAATATTATAGAGAAGTTTTATTTTGTGTCTCATACAACTAACACTAGTTGTATGAGGCTCCTTTTTATCTCACAAAATTGTGGACCCCGATCTTACACTTCTGGGTCCACATAATTCTGGGTCCACAAAACTGTAAGACAAGAAGTTGCCTCATACAACTACTGTAAGCTGTATGAGATACAAAATAAAATTTTTCAATCTTATATAATATACATAGATAGCATAATTATAGGAATTCACAACAGATTTATATAATTTCCTTTTGGATTCTTTCAATATATATATATATTTAGGGCTCTAGGTACTTATATATATACTTGTTACTTCTTGAATTCAACACACGAGAGATTTTTCTATTGTCACTGAAAGCTAGATTTGACGCAAAACAAGATGGGTAAAATAGTATAATCTAACAATAAAGAACTTCTGCACAGGTGACTGTATTAAGGACAGGAAAGAAGAGTAATAATAAAATAAAATAAGGTGGGAAAGGGTAGAAAAATCAAATCAAGAATCACAGACCTTACAGTAATATATATAAATTGAGTGGATGGGATCTAACTGTTTAGATAAATTTTGTATAGCTGCTTCTATCAATATATATGATCACTAGATTCGATAAGCAAGCATGTGACAAATCTGCATGGAAAACCCCTAGTGGATTATCTCTCTCTATTTTTTTTTATAATTAGAAGAAAGTTAGAGGAAGATCAAGTTAGTAATTCGTGAATTCTTTTTATGGGATCATGTGAAGAATTAATAAATTATCTCTGGCATTATGGTTGGAAATTTGTCATTTTATCACAGTTCTGAATATTGCAATATTGATTACGCAATATTAAAGAAATGTAAGTGGAAAATTTTAAGAATATTTGGTTAAGACACTATGAAGTGGCTTAATGGTGGATTCTGAAGCGAAGACATATTGGATTATATTAAAATTGGAATAATATCAGAATTATAGCCTTGTTGTGGATATGGAGGATTACAATTATAAGGTAACATGTGCTAGCCACATAACATGGAATTATTACAATTAATTAAATGCTAATCTCTGAAATGCTTGCCTTGTGTCAACGGCTTGTTTTACAGAATTTTTTTTTTCTTCCATCCGACATTATGTACTCGCATTGGAATTTCGACTACTACGAATTCGTATCGCGCAAAACTCATTAAAGGAAAATGCTTTCAGTTAAAAATTTTTCATTCTCAAAACTTAAATCAAAAGAATCTGAAAAAGAATAGATGAATTTTATTTATCTCGCCACAAACGGTTGGTGGTAACGATTTGTTTATCAGAAAGAAAAAGTTAGTAATTAATTAAGCTACAGACTACAATTATTTGCAAATAAAAACTGATGGAACAGACATTTGGATCTAACTTCGAGGTTGCTTCTGGAAAGTGGTTATAGCACATTTTGTGAAAATTAATATCATAGACTTTTTAAAGGTAGATCCCCTAGAATTTACCCTGGGACCATTCCAGCTTATGCCCCTTCTTTTCTCAGTTATTGAATGAGTTTAATTTATATATATGGATTGTTTGAAATATTTTATCATTACCAAAATTATTCAAAAGATAATTATAGGAAATTTAAAAAATTAAAATCCTTTAAAAAGGTAAATATTCAGTATAATCGATTAGTTTTTGTTCCGTAAACTTGTTTTAAGAGTTTGAGTAATGTGTTCGTGTTCTGAGTAGGGGTGTACAAAAGAAACCGACAAACCGTACCAACCCGATAATCCGAGTCAAACCGAAAAAAAAAACCCGACTATGGGTTGGTTTGATTTGGTTTGGTGTTGGAAAAAAAAACCTGACCATAATTGGTTTGGTTTGGTTTTAACTAAAGAAAGTCAAACCGAAACCAAACCAACCCGACATTACATATATAGAAATTATAGATATATTTAATATATAAATATACTTATTGTGATGTAATTTATAAATATTTCAAGATTTCATAATTTTATTTTTTGAGGTATTATTTCAAGGTTGGACTTAGAACTTTTGAATGTTCCAATAAGTTTTATAGCCATTAACATTAGTAAATTAAATAGTGCTAACAAAAGCCCAAACCAAAATCAAATCAATATTAATGCTAACAAAAGACATTTAATTCAATATTACGAACGAGAATGTATTGAATATCTATGTTTTGTTTTGCAATAATTTAGATAAAAATGCATAACCTATTTTTATTTTTTCTTTAGCATTTAGTCATGTATTTAATACTCCCTTATTTTAGCATGATTTAGTAATCTTAGATTATGTTTATTTTTATTATGGCTTTTTAATTAGCAATATTTATATTACATAATTTTATTGTCTTTATTGTTGAATATTTTAGGATAATGCCATGACATATCATATTTTGTATTATTTTCTTGGAAAATACTTTATATAGTTGTATCTTACTAGGACTAAAGAAATATTTTGAGCATAATTTATATGTTTTGTTCTGCGAAAATTTTACGGGAAAAAAATCCGAAAAAACCTGAATAACCCGAAAACCCGAGAAAACCTGAGAAAAATCGAGAGTGAAAAACCCGAGTTTTATTGGTTTGGTTTGGTCTTTAGATTTAATAATCCGACACAATTGGTTTGGTTTGGTAATTGTAAAATCCGAACCAACCCGACCTATGTACACCCCTATTTCCGAGAATGGAAATTTTTTTGATACAAAAAGCTTTTCTTTTTAATGGATCTTATGCAAAGCGAATTAGCGGACGCTCTAAGCTGATACCAAAAATTCATAATTGCATGAGTAAATATATCTCTCTCTAAATAAATTGTAACTCTCTTTTCTAAATAAAAATAATGTACTGGGGATTTAGATCTAAGAAATTATCTCAAAGTCTTTGGAAAAAGGCCTATATATATATGATTTATCTGTATTTTCTTTTAACAAATGTATTACCAAACACATGATATAAAGAGAATTGAAGTCAACACTCAAAGATTGAAGCAGGTGAAAGTGATATTGAAAGAGAGAGAGAATGATGGAGGAAAAAGAGATGTACATGTGATAAAAAATGTAGGGTCAAGTAAGGAATAAATACAGTCTAGGTGACTCATAGTAGTACAATAAATTTGAAAAAATCAAAAATGGAAATAGAAAGAGAGGATTGTGTTTGATGTTAGGGAGAGTGGCCAGGTGACAGTAGGTCACATGAATCCTTACTTTTTTGACTTATATCTATACCTATTAATCGGCCCGGGCTAATCCATTTTCAGCCCGCTTCAACTCGGATCAGCCCATTACTGTAGCATATAGGGTGGGTTGGGACGGGTTGGACGGGAAGCGGGTTTTAGACGAATACATTTTGGATACCGGTGCTCCGGAACCCGCTAAGCCCGCTAACCCGTTAACGGGCTGCAGCCTGGTCCAACCCGTTGATGGGTTTAATTTTAATTTTTTTTTTAAATTTGTGTACCGTTGCTAACAAAATTTAATAAAAAAAGTTTTAGCACAGCCCGCCCGAGACCGTTTAAACCCGAACCCGTACGGGCCCACGAAAACCCGCAAAAATACAACCCGCTAACAGCACGCTATCCTAGCATGCTAACAGCCCGCCCGCTAACTAAACGGGCTGAAATTTTTTCCGTTCAGCCCGCCTGATAAATATCTATACTTATATCTATCCATCAAAGCTAAAAGGACTCTAAAGATACTGCAGTACACTCTCATGGAAGCAAAAAAAAAGTGAAAGTAAAAGGCAGTTTTAAAAAAAAAAAAAATCAGCCCATTGCACAAAGTATTCTGCATTAACGTAAGGCTCAGGGAAGGATCGCTGGTATTCTGCATTAACGTAAGGCTCGGGAAAGGATCACACCTTTAAGAGATGTGATGTAGGTAGTCTATCCTGATACAAATATTAATAATTGATACCACAAAATTGATGTAAGAAAAGAAAATATCTTTTCTTTTAAATAATGGTAGTGTCCGGATTTGTGCGCATTTAACTTATTTCATTGAGTACCTACTAATCACCGGCATTTATGTCGGATAACTTTACCTGCCAAAACTTAAGAAAATAGAAAAAAATCACCTAATATTTTTATATAGGCTGAAACTAGGGCCCTGTTTGACCATAAGTTTTGTCAAAATAAATTTGAGATTTATTTTCAAAACTCATGTTTGATCATAAATTTTACTTTTATTTTGGCCAAATCCCAAATCAAAAATTTCAAATTTCAAAATCAGCTATTGAGCTGAATTTGGGCCAAAATCCCAAAACTTGAGAATTACATACATGTTTTTTCAAAATAAAGTTGAAAAATATATTTTGAAACGTATGTCTAAACATATTTTCATCTTCAAACCAAACTTCACCCAAATCAAATTTTTCAAAATAAATTTGCAATATATGGCCAAACGCTAGCTAATATTTGAGATCTTTATGATTCTACACTGCTTCATTAATCACTAGCCCATCCTCAGTAGTGCATAAGGAAAATGAAGTACCCCAAAACTAGTGATGGGTGCACACAAAACACAAGATCCTTTGGTTTCTGGATTTAGAAAAATAACTTCGATATTAAATTTAGTATAAGTTTATACTTTTTGATGGACATTTCATTTTCGGTATAAGCAATTAGGATATAATTTTACGACAATTTAAGAATTTATAAGAAATTTTAGACCGGATAATTTATACAAAGATGAGCTTGAAGGAGATATATCAAAGTTCTAAAAATACTAAAATAACCTTGTTTTCTTTTTCTAAATTATTGTTCTTCTCTTCTCTGTTTTTTTTTTTTGGTAAATTATTTACAATATTTAATTTTGATAGATACCATACCCCTTTCATTATCAATTGTCAGCATAAGTTTGCTAACGTCCCCTTCACGAGAATGACCAATTTCCAACTGTCCTTGTTTTCTTCTACTCTTCCATCTGTTTGTCTTCTTTCCTCCCTCGGAATGTGTGCTTGATTCCATTTCTCTCTTTTCAATTTTCATCTACTGTTCCACTAACTTCTGCTACAATTTCTTCACCCTTTTTGCTCATTGGTTAATTTTAGCACAAAATATGAGAGACTGTGATTAAATAAAAAAGGCAGCTCCGTGTACGAGGCACTTCATATTTATGTAGGTTAGGGACAAAGACCGTACCTTAAGACATATAATGTAGACAACATATATTAAAATAAATATTAATAACTGTTTTCATTGTTCGAACTCATAACTATTATAAATTACACAACAATAATTTTATCGTTGTTCCAAAGCTTCTATTCTAAAGAAACTAGTCTTTCAATATTTATGTGCAGTGAGAGGCGAAGCCATATGATTTGAACTTCTAGGATAGCGACATCGATCATGCGTAAGTGATTGTGTCATGTATTTAGTATTTATATATATTTAATAAATTTTTTAATACAAATATAAAATTTGAACTAAAACTATTGAATTTTTGGCCGAACTCGGACTTCACTTTCTAGCTCCGCCCCAGTGTGCAATGGTATGAGAATCATGACTCCAAAGCAAGAAAATAGGTGAAAGACATGAAATGGTAATTAAGAATATAGTAGTAGAAGTTAATTAGAATATAAAGAAATTTTTTTTTTCCTATTGATAATAATAATCAGACAACAAATAAAGATTAAAGGGTAACAGAAAAAATGAAAAATTAAAGAGACATATCTTATTATTTTTTCCATAAAGATATGCAAAAGGCTCTTCCTTAAGTACTTGAAATGTACTTGGTTACTTTATACAATAATTTCTAATGAACTCAAAAGAAATGTAGTAAAATATCCTCTTTCAACTCAGCAACTTTTGGAAAACTAAACTTTTGGTCCATTTAATTAAAATGTTGTTGCTCAAGCCATGGCCAAAAAGCTGTTTGATCATCAATTCCACAAAACATGTTGGATAAGCTGCTTTCTTCTTTGACAGTACTATTTTGGTCCATTAATTTCAGATCTGGTCTTGAAATTGAATTAGGGTTCATGTTGAAAAGTTGAGCCACCCCATTATTATTAGGTCTAATTGAAGGTGGAAAAAAGGGTCTGCTTGTAATTGGATGATGAGTTGATAATGGGCTGTCAATGGCTGGTGTTCTTGATATATCTAGCTTGATTTCTGAGCTGTTTTCACTTCTATTACTGCATGATCCTTCTGTTTCCTTGTTCAAATTGATTGATTCTGTTGGTTGATCTCTATTCTTTAGTGCCATTACCTGCACACAATATAAAGAAAGAGTTCAAATTCGAAGCACCAACGTTAAAGGACAACCCGGTATACAAAGTATTCCGCGTTCATGCAGGGTCCCGGGAGGGACGCACCCTAAGAGGTTGTGATGTAGTCATGTACGCAGCCTGCCTTGATGCAAGTATTAGTGGCTGAATCCACAGTTCAAATCCTGACCTATACGTCACACCGAGACAACTTGATCTCTACTGGGCACTAACATTGTAATCAAAATATACACACTTCAAATCAGTTACTACTATAAAGCAATTACATATAAATGTATATGATAAGCACAAAAATTAATTTATAACATGATAAAAATGATAATTTATCTGTTATAATAGGTTGAACAACCTTAGAAGTGTAATGTTTTTTTATGTTATTGATGCATATAACTTAAGTTGTTCAAAAAATTATTTTAGCTAATAGATTGGCCTAATAATTGTACTACTAGTACATTAATAGATCAAAAGAAAAAGGGTTAATAATAATAATAATATTTGTGATTGAAGGTACTAATATAGTCCTAGTAGTAGCAAGTAGACTAATAATTTATCAACATTTGTCTCCTCTTTTTCAGAGTTTTCTGCTACACTTTCAAGTCATTATTACAAGTCAATCAATCAAAAGAGAAATATCCTTTGCTGAAAATCATGCACCAAATACATATCATAGTTTTGAAAATACAACTAGCAGAGAAGAAAGGTCTACTATTTCACCAAAATAGCATATTCTTCTTGAATTTTTAACAACCAAAAGAAGAAAGAGACATCATTAAAGTGCAACATTATTTTATTTCCTACATAACAAGAAAAACTTATAATTAAATAATTATACCATATGTGATATTTTTTTTTTTTGATGTCATACCTCTGCATGAAGTTTTTGGTTCTGAGATTGGAGAGCATCATTTTCAGCTTTAATAGCTTCAAATTGTCTCTTAAGAATTTCATAATCTTTCTCCAATTGTTTAGTTTTCCATCTTGCTCTTCTATTTTGGAACCAAATTGCAATTTGCCTTGGTTGTAAGCCTAGAGCTCTAGCCAGTTGCATTTTTCTCTCAGGTTCAAGTTTGTTTCCTAACTCAAAATTCTTCTCAAGAGTTTTTACTTGTTCCATATTAAGTCTCCTCTTTTTCTCCCCTGCTTGTGAACCATCATCTGATAAATCATCCTCTCCATTATGATTTTCCTCACAATTATTATTATTTGCCTCCATCCCAGAAAATGACATGGATCTTTTTCCTAGAAATGAAGCAATACCTGCACCAGGAAAATATTAGACAATATTTTTTGTTACAACAATAACAAGAACACACTATATTTTCACAAGTGGGTCTGACGAGGGTATGACGTACGCAACCTTACCCCTATATCCTATACCCTGGAAGGACAGAGAAGTGGTTTCCGATAAACCCTAAGCTTAGACAATATATTTTGTTTGAAGTTTGAAAAACAAGTATTTGAAGTTAAAATTGTTTTTAAACATGAATTTCACTTGAAAATAAAACTAAAGTTTTGTGAGCGAAAACCATTATTTCACTTTGAAATATATACAACTTAGAAATTTCTATTTAAAGTCGAAGATGAAAATAATAGACAAAATTTTAAAACAAACATTGATTTGCAAATAATAAGTATATGTCCAAACAACAACCGGAAGGAAATTAAGTTGAAGATAATGTAAGAAATAGAGAAAAGAGAAGAAATTAAACCATGGAAATCTTGAGGTGAACATGAAGGAAGAATGGGAGTGAGAGAAGTTGAAGTTTGATGTTCATCTTCATGAGAAGTCTGTAGCATGAAATTAGCTGGGAAAAAATCCATCTCATTAGTGCAAGTCATAACCTATTATATTTTTCCCACAAATCCAAATATGTATGGTTATGATCCATACTTTGAGAGGAGCAAAATATAGAAAAAGAGATCAAATTTCTGTATCAAGAATTGGTGAAAATGTTAAGTATATATGTCCTTTAGTGTTAGGGGGAGAGAGGGGTTTAGAAAAATAAATAAGGGAGTGTTGGTTAAGGAGGAGATGCATTCTATTCTTATGATGAAGGTATGGCTTATATACCTTATCAGCTTCAAGAGAACCCTTTTGCTATATTTTATCGAGTTCTGGTTTGCTCTACGTAGGGATAGCAAAATGGTTCAAAGAAAATAGTTAACCATCCATATTATTCACTAAAAAATGAGTTGGATAATAAACCTTTTAAAACCAGGTCAAATATGGATAAGAACCATATTATCCATTTAGAAAATGGATAACCAATGAGTAACCAATATGTCTAACTTTTACATTTGCAAAGCCTCAAATTGGAGGTTCCTCAAATTAGGGAGACTAAAAATTCTCCTAAAAGTGATCATATACAAGAAGTCATGGATAATATGGGTCCGCCGGTTAATCCGTTTTTTTATCCATATTCAATATGGATCGGGTCGAATAATTGATCTGTTTTTTTATTATCCGTTTTCGATTCGAACCATATCCGACCCGACCCGACCCGACCCGCTCGTTTGTCACTCCTAGCTGTATGTATGCATGGTAGAGAAAATGTTGGATGTATCTTTAATTACTACGGTCAGATCTCTCTATAATAGTCATCTTGAAACTAGTTTTTTATATTATGTTATAATATATGTTCAACAACTTCACTTTATTATAGAATTCAAAGAATATCGAAACAAACAAGCTTGTTATAGAGAGATTTGACTTTGTATATATATATATATTTTTAAACTTTTTATCACGTAATTACTCAAGTTAATTTTCAACATGATCTAGTTATTTTTTCTCATTGATCATTATAGTATTATTTTTTTAATTTATTTGGCCTGTTAAGTGACAAAAGTGGGCAGTATGTATCTTTCTGTAATGACAGTTGTCCTTGATGAATTTAAATTTGGAGGGCAACTGATTCTTTGCTAAATGAAAGAAAATGGGATACATATTATATAGTTTTAGAAGCATAGTGGGTGAGGAAAAAATATAAGCAATAACAACAATAACAACAACCACCCAGTATAATCCCACTTAGTGGGGTCTGGGGAGGGTAGTGTGTACGCAAACCTTACCCCTATCCTGAGGTAGAGAGGCTGTTTCCAAATAGACCCCCGGCATCCTTCCCTCCAAGAACTTCCCACCTTGCTCTTGGGGAGACTCGAACTCACAACCTCTTGATTGGAAGTGGGGGTTGCTTACCATCAGAGCAACCCCTCTTGTCTAAAAAAAAATAAAAAAGTATAAGCAATAGTAATTCTTAAACTCATTATTTATACGTGGAACTTCAAGAAAAAAGTGTTGCATGTATTATGGAGTAAGTAGTTTATGCTGCTTTACTATTGTCAAAAGAGATTTCTCAAGGAATGAGAGAAATGAGTTTGGCTATATATTTTTCTGTCATACTAATTTTTTGAGTTCAATTTTTATATATATACTTTTTACACTATCATTTAAAAGATAATTACAGATAATTATCGTCAAATAATAATGACATATATTGACAATATAAAACTCTTTTACACTATTATTATATGATTAGGCGCGCGCGCATATATATATATATATATATATATATATATTCTCTTCTATTTTCTTTAGTTCTTT